>VUQS01046514.1:0-10638 GCA_015108495.1 Heterochromis multidens
AGTCTGTCACATCATTGTGGAGGAATTTTGGCCCAATCTTCTTTATAGCATTGCTTCAGTTCATTTAGGTTTACAGGCATTCTTTTATACACAGCTCTTAAGGTTCCGCATAACATTTCAATCAGGTTGAGGTCTGAGGTTTGACTGGGCACTGGGCCATCTCTTTTCATTTTTTAGCCTGCTTTAGATTTGCTGGTGTGCTTGGGATCATTGTCCTGTTGCATGACACAATTTCAGCCAAGCTTTAGCTGTCGGACAGATGGCCTCACATTTGACTCTAGAAAACTTTGGTGTACAGAGGAATTCATGATCGACTCAATGACCCACATTCTGTGGCTGCAAAATAAGCCCAAATCATCACCTTCTTACCACCTTACTTAATGGTTGATCTGATGTGTTTGTGCTGATATGCTGTGTTTGGTTTTCCCCAAACGTGGTACTGTGCATCATGGCCAAGCATCTCCACTTTGGTTTCACCTGCCCAAAGGAAATTGTTCCAGAAGTCTTGTGGTTCTTTCAGATACAACTTTTCAACCCTAAGAGAGAAGAGGCTTTCTCCTGGTAATTTGCTGGGATGTCCACGCCTGGGAAGGTGGTGGCATTGTGTTAACACACACCTGAATGCTTAAAACCAGCAAACTGCCAAAACTTCTGCTGTTATAGAGGTGCTCACACTTGTTGATGAAAATGTCAGGTTTGCAGAATGGCTGTTATGTAAACTGTGAATGGCAAGTTCTATCAAGTCATGAGACTTGCGACAAGATTTGTTATAAATCACAAAATTATAACAGCTGTTATCATGTGTGAAAGCTGTTATTTCTCTGCACCTCAGGTAAACTTAATTTAGTGACGTACAACAGCTAAAAGTAGCAACCATACTGCACACTAAAGAGGTTACGGGTATAACTGGATCAGACCACACTGTAGCTGGTTAATTAGAGCTAATTCATAAATTAAAGGTGGTAATTGCAGTGACAAAATTACGTTACTGTGATATTCAGAGCAGTAGAACAAGTACAATAAAATACCATTTATTGTCCCAGGGGAAATTTAGTTAGTGACATGTTTCCTTTGTGAGCACATTCAGCACACATTTATGAGAGGCACTTATCTGAGAGGAAGGAAACAGTTTAAAGAGTGTGGAATATGTTCATTTGCCCCTAAAGAAATCTGCTCTGTTCTTTTGCCCCATTACATCAAGCAATTGTGACAGACCAGCTATGCTGTCAAAACTGAAAACAGGAAAATTAGAGTTACTAATATAAAATAATCTAAACAAACCAGGATGATACAGTAAAACTTGTCAATGTGTCTTCTGTATTCATTAAAGAGGTCACTCTGACACCATAACAAATGTTTAATGGTGCAAAATGTTATACATTTCAACTGGGCTACGATTTGGTTTTCTCTCGTGGAGGTCTTAGAGAAGGCTAACATAAGGATGTAGAAAACCAAGAATATAAAGTATATTTACAGACCTATGGCCTATAGGGCCAATTATAATAAAGATTTTCCAGCCATCCTGATTTTGTGCATTATTTACATTGGAGGCACAAGATCATGCTTTGTCCATGGATTCATGACAATCTCCCAGTCTACACTGACTAAGATGACAGAGTGAGCAATCACTGGGGAATGCTCCTCAAGATGGCAACAGACAGCCTCATCTCTTCAGTTGCATATAAATGGAGTCATCAGTGAACACTCAGTGCATGGAGAGAGCACTAATAAGATGGGACAAGCCACACTTGAGGCAGGCTTCTGATTGACATCAATCTCCTAATATCCAGGGGCTTTATTTCCTTATTATTACAGAGAGCCACTAGACAAGCAAATCAATAAGCCACTTCCGCTGGGCTCTGATACAAGGGCTTCAGGTCTCTCTACGTAACTCCTTCTAGGATTCTCAGTAGAGGTTTGCACTCATGAATTCATTATATGCTAAGGCAAAAATTTCCTGTTGCTGACTTTGACTCCATTTCCCGCAGTATGTGCAGATTTTACACTTGTTTGCATAAAGCGACTGCGAGAGACTAGAGGAAATAATGGGGTGAAACTGATAAATGATTCCATTAGTCAACTTAATGAATTGATCTTTTAATTTTCCTTGTGGGTGTTACAGGTGCACAGAAGGGGAAATAAAAACAAACAAAAGGTAGAAGAAAGGAAATGAGGAAAATTAAATTGAGTACTGGATAAAACCTCTCAGAAAAAAAAAGTCGATTTATTTCTCACACAGTAATTTATGTCTAAAAACAGAAGGGTGCATCCATGACTGCACTGACATTCCTATTTCAAAGCATCACATTTTCCTTGTACTGTCTGTCTGGTTTTTGAGTCATGAGGATAACAGCATATTGAGATGAGACACGCTCTTATCCTTCATCTGACCTTTGACTTCATTGAGCGGAACCATAACTTTTCCCTTTCATTTATTCTAGCCTCTCTGTGTTCCGGTTCATTGAACATCGTCCTTCAGACAGCCTTTAAACAAACTGTGTCTTAATGGTGCCATGAAGCTCATAAGGCCTGACCTTTAAGCTGGAGTAGAATAAAAACAGAGCTACCCGTCACTACTTCTTGCATGAAACCTACTGTAAAGCACTTAAGCTGCAGGTGGTAACAGGTCGTTCTTAAACAAAGCAGAACTTGAAAAGTGTTTTAATTGGTAATAAACTGTTGCCAGCTGAGTGTTATTTGAACTCAGAAAAAAATTTGCAATTTTTTATTTACACTTTTTTTCCCAGCTTTGCTTTGGCCCAAGAACAAAAGAATAAATGAATATGTGTCTTGTTTTACAAATGCCTGGCATTAAAATGACATCATCTTCCATAATCGTGATAGAATCTGTCTTATGTAGAAGCCAAAGCCTTGTTGTATTTCAATTTACTATTGCTCTGCATCCTAGAAAAATACTGGGAGGAATGTCTATTTTCACACTTCATTTCCTTCCATTAGTGTAATTTATCTTTTCATTTTCTTCTCATTTACTCCATGGTGGAGTCAATTAAGAAGAGAGCTGTTGGTGAAACGAGACTACAACTACACTACAACTTTAAATTCTGTAGCCAGTTACAGTACAGTGAGAAAATTACCCTACTGTGTCTTAACAATAGCTGTAAAATAAAATAAGTTAGAGGAAGACTAAAGAAACTTTTAATCCATTTACTCTTGTTTGACTATCAGATGCATACAGGTAATCAGCATTTAGAGGCAAACACATGAAATGTATACATAGGTGGCATTTATCTGAGAGAGAGGGAGCATGGTCTACATCTGTGGCTCTTCTCGTGACAACACAGGCATTAGTTTGAATTTAGAAGCTACTTGATTGATGTCACAACCTTTTCCCATGTTCAAATGATTTCCCAACCCTACAGGAAATCCATTAGCTCAAGGAAAACACTACCAAGGAGCCACCCTGGCAATTTTCAATCTTATCTGTGTACTTGTTATAGATTGACGTGCCAATGTAGGCCATTACACTTGTCAATACTTTCTATCTCATGGGGAGGCTCATGTTATAACGCTGAATTAGACCAAACACAAAAACAAGAAAGGTTCATTTTAGCCTCAAGAGCTCCTTCTTTATCAGACAGTATAGACCATCTGAAAATTGAACCCAGACAAAATAGCAGCCTTGCTTTTGGCAAAAAGCAAAGTTTTTTATTTTTTTGTTTGCTTTTGTTTGTTTGTTTTGTTTTATTTTGTTTTTTGATAATTTTTGACATATTTCACCTAGTCTCTCACTGTTTGGCTGAACTAGTGTTTTACGATATGTGAGAATTCTTTAAAGCCATAGATCAGTCATGTCATGTTCTAGAATTATGCTGGGGGTATATATGAGAAAAAAAGCACATATCACAGTGTACTGAGTAGGAAAAAAGTGTTTTTAGGAACCACATTCAAGACAAAAGACAATGGTGATATTGAGAGAAAGCCATCTGCACGCTGATCTCTGCAATATTTATCAGGGTGAAATCAGTGTCCTCTCCAAACAGATTGATGCCATTCAGCTTGAGAATCAGGAGCTGAAATTGTATTACAATGCTTTAATCTCAGCTGAGAGGAAGGGCCAAGAGGTCATGCTCTTGGAAATTGAGGACCTGAAAAATGAGCTGCAGAGTCAAGAAGGCTTGAAAAATCACCAGATGAGGGAGGAGAGGGTAGCCTCCTCACTCTGGAGGAATTTCTCCAAGAATTTAAGGAGGTAAAAAAGGAAGCATCTAGCTGAAAAGGAGATGCTTACCCATAAGCTCAGTGTAGCTAAACAGGAGTTGGACATTCTCTACCAAGAACTCCAGAAAGAAAAATTATTGAGGGTCCAGACTGAGGTCGAAACTGAAAACTGAAAGCCGTGGACATCGCAGAGACTCTTGCCCAAAAATTGGAAGACATGCAGAAGGTCTCAGAATAGCATTCTGTAATGCTCAGTAAAATATGAAAACTAAACAGGATGAACTTAATAAGAGGATCCAGGCAGAGACTGAATACCTCAAAAAATATATATATTTTTTATCAAGTGTGCAAATTTGAAAATATCCAAATATGTGCACATACAGGCAAACTAGGAGTCAATTGGAGTATCTAAATTTTAGAATTTCTACAGTGTAAAATGTTACATTTAATGGAATCTGGTCAAATGTAATTGTTTTGATTGGGATGCATTCAGTTTGTACCAAACATATTATCCTCAATGAAAAATTGTTTGAATAAATAAACCTTTGATTTGATATATTTCAGTTGCATTTTACTCAAAAGTATTGTTTCATGTTTATGAGGGCAAATGAATCATTTTTGAGTGTATTTTCTGCATACAGGCGAAGTTAAAAAAAAACCTTTTTTGATAGACTTTATTTTTAATAAAGCTAGTATTGCCAGGCGTTATGCAAGTAAATTTAACTACACTAGAGAGAGTTTTAAAAAGTTTTAAAAAGTCGGTAAGGTTGGTCTACCTGTAAAATTCAAAGTTTTACTATTTTACAGTAGTTGCCTTTTTATTGCTGCAGAAATTACGGGAAAAAGAACAACAACCTGTATTTTTGAAAAATTCTTTAAAAATAATCTATATTGACATATTTTGTTTTATGTAGAATAGATCCAGCACTTCACAATTATCCAAATTGTTTTAAATGCACTCGCTAGAATGCTAAAAATGTTTTCTCTGAGTCTTACACTCTGTAGAAATCTCCTGCAGAGTCAACTTCTATTTAAATAAGCTTTTTGGCATTTGCAAAAAATGAGATACAGGCTCCATTTAGTCCTGTCTTAAAGTCCTACACATTTTACCTTGTTTCCAATGTGGCACAACACAGTCAAAGCACTATGTGAAATAGTCAAGAAATTTTATCTATTAATTCATGTTCACAGACACACAAAAAAAAACATTATTCACAAAAGTACAGTTTTAATGTAGTTCAAATCCCAAATGAGACTAATGCTTTTACAGTTTAGTCGGGTATTATTTTTGCTCTTACGTTGCGCTTTTATTTGCTGTTTCTTTTCTTTTGCTGTTTTGTTTGGATAATAAATAAATAAATAAATAATAACGTAATCCAAACATGTGGACCTTTTTGGTTATATTGCATATACTTTTATCACTTGTTTCAAAGCTCCATTTTCTATGTTGTCTGCATGACAAGTACTGTCAGAGAAGTCTTTAAAAAAAATAGGTGCAGGCACAAAACACACTTTGGTTAAGGACACATTCAAAGAGATCACAGACCAAGGTTTCTTGTATATCAAACCCACAGCCAGCACTTTTTCATACTCAACAGCTCAGCTTTGTCACAGCACTTATGTCTCCAAACATGAGCACGGTGCCAAAAGTAGTTAAAGCAAATGATTAAAATAGTCGTGCTGAATCGTGTTTCAGGATGGTATTAATGAAAGTTCTTTGTGGCACTTGTTTTTGAAAATGATCATTTGGTGTCATATCTCAAACTGTGGTCTTGGTATTCTGATGTCTTGCTTCAGGCTAGTGCTGCTCATTTCCACATGTTGCTATGACTAGCTTGTTAGGTGACTTGAATGTTATATTTCATCTGTGATTTTAAATGTGGCTAAGGGTTATCAGACACAGCAAATATATGTGGATTACAAGGAATTTGAATCCACCAAGAAATGTTTGTTTCTCTATACTTTGCTTTAACTCTCCATTAAAAAAAAACAAACAAAAAAAAAAACATAATTTGAATCGGGGCAAAACTGTGGTGCACAGATTAGCACTGTCAGATCACTCCAGTTTGCTCCCATAATCCAAAGATAGGTTTAATTCTAAATTGGCCGTAGGTGTGGATGTCAGACTGTGTGGTTCTCAATCTGTTAACTCTGTGATGGACCTGTGACCTTCCCAGACTGTACCCTGAGTCTCACCCTGTGACAGCTGAGATAGGTTTCAGCTGAGAATTGGAGAAATGCTTAAGATGGATGGATGGATGGATGGATGGATGGATGGATAGATGGATGGAATAAGCATGAATAAGGTGGAAAAATTATTTTTAATAATCCCGCAGAGTCTAATTGAATAAAGGTGCAAACATGTTTGTGAATCTTGACCTTTTGTGTATTGACTGGATTAGTTGGAAGGAGGTAGAGAGAAAACTTTCAGACAAAAACTGTTGTTTTTAACTCTCAGACCTGCCGAAATCAGAGCAATGTGAGTGTTTTCTATGTGCACTCTGATGAAGCAAGCAAGTAAAATAAAGTATAACTGATCAAGGCTTTATAGAATAGAAAAGAGAGACGCAACATAGACAAAATACGTTAAGTGTGGCAAAATTGATATATGTTTTTACACATGATGGTTGAATCTCTTTCAAGGATAGACAGACACTAAGAAATACCCACAATTAGATAATCATTCTTCAAGGGTGATGACAAGCTTACTGAAAAACTGCATCCAAGTGTAGAGACAGTATTGATACAAACATAGAAGAGGCAAGACAGCATTTATTGTTTTGGCTTTGAATTATTTTTTGCCCTGGAGCTTTCTGTTTTGAGTGTGTTCAGCATTCTTTGTGATAGTTTAGTCAGTGTAGACAGTGGGGCATTACATTCAGACAGCTGTAATTGCTGTAGCATTTTATCAACACTCTTAAGAATGAAAGGCAATTTCAAATATTTGAAAAAAAAAAAGACCAATTAAAATATATATCTTCTAACGGGATCAAATCTCAGTGATTTCAATATTTCAAAACAATCTTGAAAGAAAAATGAGAATATAAAACATAAATAATAAGTAAAGGAGAGGATAAGAGAGTTCAAAAGAGAGAGACAAACATATTTTTGACCAGAAGCATTTTAATATCCCAGCTGCATGTAAAGTTTAAATTACTTTTATTCATTTTGGCAGATGGATGCCAAAGAGCAAAGTCAGGTGAGGGCCTGTGAGTACACAAGTCTCAAAACATAAGCGCTGTAAACCAAAACACAAGCTGCCTATTGGGAGGTGAGGGGAAACAATATTAACACTGACAGTGATGGATGGTGTTGCTTCCTGTAGAGGTCTGATGGATGGAGGACTCTTTACAGGTACGAAGCACTGTTTCCTAGACTAAAAGGTGCATTTTGTGTGTTACGCATACACAAGTAAAATCTGTGCTATAAGAAATAGGTGTACAATATTAATGTTTTCTTTTGCATAGATATAGATGGTGTTTTCTGCCATTTCTAGGTACATTATTACATATATGCTTGAATATTACCAACAAATAAATGTTAGAAAGCTCTTTCCTAATGCACCACTGCTTCCATTGTCTCTAAACAGGAAATCTATGTCTGCTCATCTTCAGTTTTTAAAATTGCACCGCTCTTTAGGTAAACAAAATAGCTAGATTACTAAAAGTTAGCGATCTGCATAAGGTAGTCTGCAATCTATTTTTCTAACCACAGTCAAATTTATAAATAATAAATTGCAAAAACAAAATGTTCCAAACACTAGAGAACAATATGTATCATGATATCATGGCACAATCATAATGTGCTGCTGTGTGTAGTTTATGTTCCCCTTTGTTTCCCTTTGTCACATAATGTCACACCTAGTTAAAATGAGATCAGTTTACTGGCCTCACACAAGAAAAAGAGCAGCTAAAGGTCAACAACCCTCCTCTCCAAAAACAATGTTATAATATCTGCTTCTGCTGCACTCAGGAGACAAAATTGATGTTGGTCTTCCCACCACGATGGTTATATTCAAAATCAACAGCGAGCCACTTGTGGTAATTTATGTTTGGGCATTTCATATTCTCTCTACATGTAGCACTACTGTGTTTTTTACAGCTTGAAAGGGAGAAAGGTCCTGGAATGTAAAGAAAAAACAAAAAAAAATACAATGATTAAAAAGAACAAAGCATTTATTCATCATATCAACTTAACAGTCACCCACTTTACAGTAGCAGGGTGTTTAACCTAAGAATAGCTCTTCAAGTGACTCCACTGCCAATCACAGC
Organism: Heterochromis multidens; assembly: GCA_015108495.1. Classification (NCBI taxonomy): domain Eukaryota; kingdom Metazoa; phylum Chordata; class Actinopteri; order Cichliformes; family Cichlidae; genus Heterochromis; species Heterochromis multidens. The sequence continues at coordinate 8,451 of VUQS01046514.1, forward strand.
CTCTTGTAGCTTATTGCTTTAATAAACTGTTGCTGCAGAGTGCACTCACTTATGACTGAGAGACACCTGATATTCAGCTTTAATTTCATTTAACAGAAAAGGATGTGGCGCAAGAGCATGCTAAATTACCATACCAGGTAACCAAAGAAAATCATCAGGATATCTTGGCGAGTAGATTTATTCTTTGGAAACGCACTTTGCATTAGAATTGGTGACAAAAACAACAAAACACCTATCACTGCACCAATTTGAAAAGTTGCTCTCTTTTGGCTTCTAAGTAATGAAAGGAACCATTAGAGTTTGTAAACTTTTTATTTAATTTATTTTTTCTGTGCTTTATAGCTTCACCAAAATTGGATTTCAAGCCTGGCTACCCTAAGAGGATCTACAAACACACGTGGTGCAAGAGCAAATGTGTGTGGAAAAGCACTGAGTGGAAAAAATAAGGGTTTAAATTAAAGTTGTTTAGCTTGAATGGATTTAAGGGCCTGAAAAGTAAATTTTAGCACCCAGTAATTAATCTTTTTCTCACTGTTAATATACATCTTTAATGGTTTGTATCTATTTCAACAAAACAAACCAGTGGCCAGGGTGTGTTCCTCTCTCTCATCCTGTTCTATGCAGCTGAACTGGTGTGTGGGTCATTGCATCATTAATCCAATTCTTCAAACTATAGGTCCCAATAAGCAACAGGTTTGGGTAGTAGCAGATTGCATGTGGTTTGTATTATATACTGTAACCAAATTACAAAAACACTGGCAAGGACTGATGCTTGAACTTACCATCATGATTCAACACCGTGCAACATTCTCAGTGTTTGATGTTTAAATAATTTATTTGTAATCCAATGGATTATGTTATGACATATGTCTTATAGACATCTTGTCTTATGACAAGAATTACCAAGTATTTTGTACTTTGCAATTGATTACATTTCAGAGCAATCTGACCCAACTCTTAAGCAACAATACTATATGACTTACCAGTCTTACTTTATACTGGATAATAAGTAAGTAATAATAACTAATAATGATACGATGAGCACAACCATTCCCTTAAGATTTTAGCCTTGTGTTATTAGATCAACAACTGCATTTTAATACTGCAGGTCCCAGCATTCAGTTTCAAATCACAGATTCATCTGTTATAGGTGGAAGCAGGCACATCTTCAGCAGCTACTTTGAGGAGCAACTTGAGCAACAATGAGAATAGGCTTTGGATTTCTAGTTTATGAAGCACACTAAGAATGCATGAGGTTTTAACTCCGCAGCCCTTTACAGCATGTACATAAATTATATGCTGTGATCCTTGTGCCGTACATGGTACACATTTTAAAGATTTCCCATAAAAATCTGCAGAATTCAGTGACAGTAACTGGTGAAATAGCTGCAGTAATAATAATATATAATATATACACTGATCAGGCATAACATTATGACCACTGACAGGTGAAGTTAATAACACTGATTATCTCTTCATCATGGCACCTGTTAGTGGCTGGGATATATTAGGGAGCAAGTGAACATTTTGTCCTCAAAGTTGATGTGTTAGAGGCAGGAAAAATTGGCAAGTGTAAGGATTTGAGCAAGTTAGACAAGGGTCAAATTGTGATGGCTAGACGACTGTGTCACAGCATCTCCAAAACCGCAGCTCTTGTGAGGTGTTCATGGTCTGCAGTGGTCAGTATCTATCAAAAGTGGTCCAAGGAAGGAACAATGGTGAACCAGTGACAGGGTCATTGATGCATTTGGGGAGTGAAGGCTGGCCTGTGTGGTACGATCCAACAGACAAGCTACTGTAGATAAAATTGCCAAAAAATCTAAAGCTGGTTCTGATAAAAACATGTCAGAATACACAGTGCATCGCAGTTTGTTGTGTATGGGGCTGCATAGCTGCAGACCAGTCAGAGTGTCCATGCTGACCCCTGTCCACCGCCAAAATGTCCAACAATGGGCATGTGAGCATCAGAACTCGACCACAGAGCAATGGAAGAAGGTGACCTGGTCTAAAAACACGTTTTCTTTTACATCACATGGATGGCTGGGTACGTGTGCGTCGCTTACCTGGGGAACACCTGGCACCAGGATGCTTTGGGCATCGTTCTGCTGGGAAACCTGGGGTCCTGCCATCCATGTGGATGTTACCTTGAAACGTACCACCTACCTAAGCATTGTTGCAGACCATGTAC
>VUQS01046514.1:10658-24859 GCA_015108495.1 Heterochromis multidens
AGTGGAGGCAGTGTGAAGCTTTGGGAAATGTTCTGCTGGGAAACCTGGGGTCCTGCCATCCATGTGGATGTTACCTTGAAACGTACCACCTACCTAAGCATTGTTGCAGACCATGTACACCCTTTCATGGAAATGGTATTCCCTGATGGTTGTGGCCTCTTTCAGCAGAATAATGCTTCCTGCCACAAAGCAAAAATAGTTCCTCCAAATTCTCCAAATCTCAATCCAATTGAGTATCTGTGGCCTCACCTCACAACTTACAGGACTTAAAGGATGTGTTGCACACAGCTTTGGCAGCAAAAAACTGCCCTGCTCTCTCTCTCTCTCTCTCTCTCTCTCTCTATGTATATATATATATATATATATATATATATATATTACTGTGCATCCTGAACTGAAGTTGATTGTTCTTCATTCTTCTTATTAGATGATACTGGATCTGTAAGCAGTTTTATCACCAAATTGAACCATCCATCCATCCATCTTCTTCTGCTTATCCAATTCAGGGTACCAAATTGAACCTTTTCCAGAAAAAGCTACTTACAAAACAAACTTCATAATCTGAACAGGCATAAAAAGACATAAATTGAAAAGACATAAATTAGCCAGTGTCATTCTGGAAGAAAGAAAAACGGGAAATCATCAAGTTTATACTGAAAGTTGTATAGGACTTTCAGTCTAAATCTGCTTCTTTTGTTAGCATAATGGGCTCTATGTCTGGATCCCATCTAGATTAAACTGAACTAAAGGAAACTGGAGGAGCATTAATTGGTAGGTGACTGGCAACACAACTGACAATGTTCTATCAATGATGGAACTCTTCTTCTCTCATCTGCCTCTTTCATGTCTCTTTTGTATGCTCCTTTTTGAACCCTCTTGAGAATCTAGCACATCTCCTCAAGGTCTTAAAAGACAGCAGGTGTTCACCACACCCACGCCAGCACTAACCCTTGTGCTATCACACTTGCAAGAGACATACATCAAAGCTAATGCTCACATCTGCAGCTTTTTTGTTTATTCTGTAGCTCTGCAGCAAAGAGATGAAGAGCTCTTGATTTTAGCATCCTATTTAGCATAAACATACACACACAAGCCCTGCACGATGATCATGCATGTTGTGCTATTGCTGTGCTTTGACATCAAACTTGCCAGCTGCAAAAAAAAAGTGCATAACAATAGCGTCTTTTTTGCCCCCTGAAAAGGAAACATAGTTCATTGCCATGTAATCTCTTTTTGTCAGCTGGGTGGTTTTTCATGAATTTCTAAAATCCCAGCATACACAGTTCACAGTTTCTTTTGAGATCATGACTCTGTCCACCAGGAGCAGAGATGGATAACAGCATTCAACCTAATGTTTATGATGTTAGGTGCTCAAGATGTAGGCTACTCACGTTTGCCCTGTTTTGATATATTTTCTGCTCATTTTTTTTGTTTACTGCTATACTGTAGTGTCACCAGGCTGAAGGTATGTAGCAATTCTTCAAAACTGTAAACTCTACTCAGTTTAAGTTGTGATATATTTGAGTTGAGACCAGTATCTCCTCGAATTTCAAACAGTTTTGCTCACATTTTAGGTTTTGAAGACTCAGACTCTAGCAAGAAGTAAAATTTTGATGTGACTTCACACAACCATATCCACATGACAAAGGAAAAAAAATGTCCACCAAAAGCCATCATTACTAATCAGTATCCTCTGGAAGTTCTCACAAACATAATCCAAAAACCTTTCTCTTCAAAGTGATGTGGACTGACAGCTGCAATATCATGCATGAACAGGGTGAATAATTCAATGTATTTTTTTAAAGGGACAAAAGACAATGGGAGAATGGCAACTTGTCAGCAGGAGATAAACTGGGCAAATGAATAAGACATGAAGAAAATAAAAGCGTGCCAGGAGATGTAAGTAAGTCACTGGCATCCACTTTTCTGCAGTGTTCTTTTGTATGTGTTTACTCTTCCTTTTCCAAGATTTCCAGATTTATTCCTCTAAATTTTTTAGTTCAGATCAAGGCATTGTTCTACAGTTCAAAAGCAGACTCGCTGAAAGAGGTGAAGAGATGTTTAATGGTGACTAACGTTAGCTGCCAAATGCCTTTGGCAACTGTGTGACTCACCATCAAAGTGAACTCTGACCAAGTGTTTCCAACATGGCAGCCATGCAGGGCTGAAGGGGAGTAACACGGACAAGACAGGAGGGGAAGGGTACAGAGTGTAACTAAGGGAGCGGCCGGGAGGCAGGTTCTGCTATGATTTGACAGTTTATGGTCAGTGCATTTATCACAAATGTCATCCTTCATCACTGCCGAGATCTACCACATAGCCTGCATTTACTAAATAAATGGTAAAGGTCTGGATAAAGCCATTAGTGAAATGGAAAATGCTGGAAATAAAATAAGTATTTGTTAATATTTTTACGTGGACACAGTCACAAACTTCAGTCTGAATGCAGTCTGAATTGCCAGGTATACTAGAAAACTATAGCATACCATATGACGATCTGTGGGGGCTTAGGCAGAAGATGCTGTACAGGCTCTATTTGTCGTTTGGAATTGTATTTGAATTTTAAATAGATTTGTATGTGAGGGAGTATCAAACCTAAACTGCAGATTCTTTTTTATTTTACCATGCAGCACATTAAAACTGCATCATTTCGATGCTCCAAAGGCTTTCTTCCATCAAAATTCAGCCCAATTTAAAACGTGAAACTATCTAAACAAGAGAAGTCAACAAAGCCCATAGTACTGGTGCAGCGTGATACCATATGTGATCCTCTACTGTTGAGATAGAGCTCAAAAGTTAATATCTATCCACAGTGATTTTTTTCAATCATCAATACACTGATAGTTCCCTACATTCAGCAGCAGAAAACATTCTCAATGCCTGCACATTCTGTACTGCACGTCCAGCCATATGTTAGTACTTGACCTTTAGGACAAAATAAATCATGCATTTCCATATTCAAATGTCATGTTTTAATTCAAGTTTCAGCAGATAAATTCATATATTCCAGTAATCAGATATTCAATGTCACTGCCTTCATTTAGAGTGAGTTGTAAGCTGATTTTAAGCTCTGCTGCAGCTACTCAACAGTGCTTTCATAAAGAGAAGCATTGCACCACAACCCAGCAAGCAACAATTCATTATATGTTATTAACAGCTAAATGCCAGGAGTAGAAATGAAACATTAGAACTGAGAAGCACCTACTGTTATAAAATGATCTCTGGCATGAAATGAAGCACATTAGTTCATGAAGTAGTAATTAGGGAGCCATCTCAAGAGCTAGCATTATGAAACAGCTATTATCTTGAGGAAAAAAATGTTCAAAATGCTTCAATTAGCCGTGATACCACTTGTTTCATCTTTTGTAAGTATAAGGCAATTAGTCCTAAGTTTGTCCTGCATTTTCCATGCTCATTTTAAATTAACTCCAAGCACTTAATCACACCTTATTTCTCTGGAATATATAAATCCATTTTTGCATTATATGGGTATATATTTATAGAGGATAGAGGGACTAAGCTTGTTGTCCCAGAGTAATTCTGGTGAATGTGTATACTAGATGGTTAATCTGAGTGGAAAGCTGTTGTCATAGCAGTGCAAGGTTAAGTGGTCTGTAGCACCATGGAAAATGCAACCCTTCTCTAATCCCTTAAATTTTGGCAGAACTACCAGCTTATGGGAAGCCAGCATTTCTGGAAACACATACTATGTGTTACATATTGTCACATTGTTAAATATTTGATTAACTGGGTCTTTTGTGAAAAGAGCTTTGGTCACCTGCTGTTTGCTGACATAATTAAATAAATAAGATTCAATATTCCAACCATGCAGCAACCGTTAGAAACGTTTTTCTCTGTTAATAGCATAAATAACATTTTTAACATTTTTTTTTTTAAATCTTAGTATTATTTTAAAATTCAGTGTTCAAAGTTGACATTTTTTGACAAGTGACTTTGCAGTAAAATGTCAAGCTGGTGTTAAAAAAAAACACCTGAAATCTTAGTGGAGCCATCAGCCAAGTGTGTTAATGTTTAAATAATAAATAGTCTTGTTTAAGGCTTTTTACAGAATCAAATGCCATCACTACAATGTCAGCCAGCCACCCTTACACAGTTTAAGCTACCTGTCTGCTCTGTCCTGTGGGGAGGTGAATAAGCAACCAGTCCAACACATCAGAGTGTCAGTGCTGCGAGCTGTGCCTGCCACAAGGTTAAAAGGACAGCAACCTATATGTATGACTGTCCACAGAGAGGTTAGGTAATTCTGATCTTAACTGAGATTGTAAGACTTCTTTTCTTTTCCCTTTTTTTTCATCTTCTAGCAATATCGCATATATTTGCATGCTTCTCCTGGGAAAACAAAATAAAAGTAAAAGTAAATCAGAGATTTCATCTGATTTGGAGCCTGAGAGCATCAGGCATTGTTACCCGCATTTTAATATTCTAGACCCAAAACACAAATGCACATTCCTCAGCCCCTTTGGACGTGTTTTGAGATGTTAAAAAAAAAAGAAAATAATAAAAATGAGCATGCAAATGACTGAAAGAATGATGAATGTAAATTAAATATTTAAATGAAAAGGTCTGTAAGCTAACTGACCCTGAGGTCTACTATTCTCATTTATTTGTTAATCAACATGCTGCATTGTTTAGCTCTTATTATAAAAATAAAACTTAAATGCTTCATGAACAATTTTCTTCACCCTTCCACATTTTTTAAATTAACTCTCTTGTCTTGCTGGTATTGGTATGTACTTGCTTTAGTATGTAACAAATTTTCTGTGGCATAATTCTAATCCAGACAACCAGCTACTCACTCCACTACACTGTAGGTTCTTCATTTGATGTTCTCTACCATCCCTTATCTATCAAGCTTAGCATCAATAGCACTGACAGCTGACTCGCTGGAGTCTAAGGTCTGAGAATGAAAGATGTGCCACACAGTGCCAGAGGGATAATCAACTCACTTAATGCTTGTGAGAAGGTTTATCCAGTGAGCAGAAACAATAATTATTATTTTGAGGCAGGTATTGTCGTTGTTACTGCTGCATTGCTCTTCACCACTTAAATTTGTTCAAATATACTGTATAATACAGTAAAAAAAAAAAAAGAGCAGATTTCTAATAAATAACTGCTTCAGCAGGATAACAACAGTTCATGTGCTACCAAATATGATCTTATTGCAACTGTATTTACAAAACTGGGCAGCCCATGTGTTTTTCTTTTCTTTTTGCTTCACGGTAATATGCAGCAGCAACCATGACCAGCCAACTGGCCTGTAAAGTGCTCCTCTTATCATCTGGGAATTTATGTCAGCACGTGTAGTGCAATAGCTACATTTACAGATAAAACCATCTATCTCTCGCTGTCTGATGGCTGAGGACAGGGGGAGTCTAGGTCATGTTCCTGCTACAGCAGATAGATAACTGATGAAGCGATGACCCTACGATATTACAAAGACTGGCACAGGCAGATTTTTATGGCACAGAAAAGGTCACCAAAGCTGTAAACAAAATCAGGTGCCCAATAAGCGGACAAGGTTGTTGATTAAAACTCAAAAATCTTGCTCATAATTCTTGGAGAACTTACAAATGGGACACAGACTCATCAATCAATTGCACCATCAGTAAAAGGCAGAGACAAAGGGTAGTTCGATAAGGTGATAAAGCCGATAAACAGATGACATTTGAGGCAATAAGAGGTAAAGATGGGGCACGAATAAATTTAAACTGACAGGAACAATGGCGCCATATCATATAGTCTGAAAAATGGTCTGTCGCACAGCTTACGAAACAGGGCAGATTACTGTCATCAAAGATCTTTCGAAGTGCATACTGCTGAGCTTCACTGAGTTGGCACCATTGCCTTGTGACAGATTTAGATAAGAAACTGATTGCTTTACAGTATTTTTATATCTGTCACTTCTTTGACTGCTGTCATTCTAACATGACATGAAGAAACATATCTTTAACAAAACACTGTCACTTAGTTATATGTGTAACTAAAAGGAATGAAACCTTTTTCTCTGTCTGGAAAGCTTCTGTTCCTCATCCAGAGGTTTCAGGCAGCAAATGGGTTTAATATAGCAAACTGTAAGGTGAGAACAGTGGAAGAAACACTTTTATCTCCCAAAGCTCTCACCTTGCCACTAATCGACAGTTTACACGAGACATATGTTTCTAATATGACATGGCTTGAAGTTACTGTATAATCTTTAGGGAGCAGATACTGTTAATAAGCTAATGCTAAATATTTTCTTCACAGGTGCTGCATTGTATTGTATCTGTAGCAGTGTTCATTTTGACAGCAAATTTTTATTTAGTTTTAGTCATAGTCTTTTGACTAAAAAATCATTTAGTTTTACTCATAATTTCGTCATCTAAATTCCTTTAATTTAAGTCTAGTTTTAGTCGACTAAATATCAGAAGAATTATCATTGACGAAATCTAAAGTTTGTCATGTTATTACCCACCATTCAACGTTGTATATATATATATATATATATATATATATATATATATATATATAGTTTATTGTGGTGTGGTTCTTTTATTATTACTCATTTATTTTAATTGTATTAAGGCTGGAAGGATTAAAGTTATTAAAGTTGTAACAGCCAGGTGCCTAAACTGGTGGCTGTGGTCAGCAACTGTCTACTAGGTAGCACCTCAGTTAATTCACTAAAATGTTCATCATATTTGTAACACCAGTAACTTTTAGAGCACTTCAAGTCTAATTATCTGACAAATAAAATGGCTTCAGTTTTGCTATATATATTTTCTTATACAGTAAGAAACTACCAGAAAACGGCTGTGGCATTGGCTTCTAAAGGTTGCTCATACCATTTGGTTAGGTTAGCTAATCAACTTTAACAGCTAACTAGCTACTTTGTGCAATTACTAACAAACTTCTTCTCTGCAGTAAAGAAAATCTGATTTAAACTGGCAAAAAAAACACACAAAAAAAAAACAAGATGGCATCTGCCAAAATGCATAGCATGGGGCAATAGTCTGCAAACCAGTTGGTCACAATACCGTGGCTGCAACATCTTTTATATACAGTCTATGTACTTAACTAGAGTTGAAGGCAACCTTTTGCCCTAATATGACCATAAAGATAAATGGATGGAAAGTATCCACAGACCATGCAAAGGTCTCTGTTACTTCATTACAGTAAAGTACAAATGGAAGGCATCGAGTTTGGCTGTGAAAATTATAAATTACTGGGCTGTTAGACATTGTCAACAGAATTTACTGACTTTGCATAATGCTGATGCTGCAGAGAGATGCACAATGCCTTTCCCTTCTTTCTGTTATTGAATGTATGTGTGAAGCTATGAGCCGTGTGTCATAAATAAAATACATCTTTATTGAGCAAGACAGGCAGTCTCAGATAACAGTAGTTTCTTTAGCAGGAGTTCATTCCTGGACAGAATCAATATAAGGTCACATAATGCTTAAAACAAAAAAAAGAAAATAATAAAAACAAGGGTAGTATACTAGAAATTTAGTAACTCCAGACACTGCATCCCACATGCAACACATATTATCAAACTTGGCAAACCCTAATTCATCAGAATTAGAAAAGAAACAAAATCTTTCATTTCTAGATAATACTGTATATAACCATGATCCCGGAGATAAGATCTAAAGCTGTTAAAGTAGATGGCTGCCATTGGCAATCTCTGGCTTTATTTCTTTAAAAGGCCTTTTATTCTTCCTGCTTATCACCTTCTTAAAGACAAAGAATACAGGTATTAGGCCTGAAATGTATTGTAACTGAATAAAACTGCTGTGAGGGACAAAAGGACAAAGACAGTAAGAAAGACAGTGACTGATGCTTGAAAGCAATGATGGCAGGAGAAACACTGGCCATCCAGCAGAATTTTAATTACTGCAGGCAGCAGCACTTCTCATAGATTAATCTTTTCTACGGTAGGATTTACTATAGGAATTACTGATGCTGACAATGTGATCGCTCAGGTAAAAATATAACGTTATAAAAAGAAAAAGCAAGAAAATGGTGATGAATAGCACTTCCTCCACAAGGCAAGGTTGTTTTACTGTTTGTTATGGATTGTTATTATTTTGCAAAGACAAATATATGCTTTGTTTTGTGTGCCTGTGTAAAACCGTAATGAAGAACAATTGATTACATTTTCATTGAGGGAAAGTATTACACTGACCTCTCATTATCAAGCAGTTTTGTTCCAAATAATTTGAATAAAAAGTCTCACCTAGATAACAAGTGTGAACTTTCTCAGCAGCAAAGGTTAATGCCATTTTAAAGTCATTGTGAGTGGGTAGTGATAATGATGAATTCCACGCTGGCTGTGATTTCTAAGACATTCCCCTCACCCCTCCTTCCCCCTTCCTCATTCCCCTTCCTGACATTTGTATTATTGAGAAACAGCAACTCCAGGATAGCTGCTGCACTATATCCACTTCGACTTAATCCTCCTGGCATTTCACTGGCCTCCTCTCCTTCCTCACATGTGCCAAACTAAGTAATATGAAATCCACTTTGGAAGGGATTGCCAAGCTCTGGGTTAGCTGAAAATTTTGGCAGAGTGCAACCTTATCAATGATTATGACGCGTGGCAATTTTTCTTTTATTTCCCTTTGGCTATGAAAGGAGATGTCAGTTGATTGTTCTTGTTGAGTGTGAACAGGGATTGATGAGAGGTCTGTGTCTGCAGAGAGAGCTCCTAATGAATAAATAAATCAAGCATCTCTCTCTGCAATTGAGTCAGCTTCTCTCTGCCTGGATCTCAAAGTCACACCACATCAGACTTGCTAAAGAAGACGATCAAGGACACTAATTGAATTGCAGTGTATGCGGACATACAGTGCAGTATGACTCTCCCCTGAACAACTAGAGCTATCACCTCGGTGATTTTTTTTTCTTTAATTTCACAGCCTGAAGTCAATTTCACAGCCTGCAATCTCCATATGTTTATCCACAAAAATGTAATTTCTGTTATTAGTGACAGTCCCTTGGCCACATGTTCAAGTGTTCACACATGCTTCAAACAAGACACACACAGACACAGACACACATTTTCCAGATACAGAAATACTGTGAATGAACACACATACACCCACAAGGTTTGTGTGTGAGAGTATGAGAGCACAACATCTTGCATATGTTGAGAGAAGCTCTATTTTCTTTCTGAATCCATTCATTATAGCTGATGTAGGACATTGTCTCCAATTCCAAAAGGACACTGACATCTTTGAACTAATATTCCATTTCCAAAAGGCTATATAAGCGCCAAATGAATACTGTTGGATTGTGCTCAGTGATTACTGCAGTAATGTCCTTTAAAGGAAAGCTATTGGGCTCAAGCAAATGTGTCACAGGACTGTGATTAATGCTTTGAGCATTTCAAAAAGATATCTATGTTGTGGAGATATTTTCTTTTAATTTCTGACAATACAGGTAGGTGTTTGTCTATAGGAAGGCCTGCTGTCAGTCCCACAGATGGTGAGGAAGCGCATGATCACTGGAAAAATCAGGATATATTCTTGTGTGATCCAAATAAAATCAAGGGCCCCTCTGGGGGCTTGTCCGCCTAAGAATAGAAACAAAACATAAGCTTACAAATCATGTGAGCTAAATGTGCTGATAGAAATTGAAGAGAACTGTTTTCAAAGCATTTCACAATTAAACATCTCACTATTTACCACTGTAGTGAAAATTGAACTCCAGTAATACAAATAATTGTGTCTTAGCAAAAGCCCACTACATTTTACTTTTTAAAATATGTATTTAATTGACACCATGTGTCTGTGCAGATTTGCTTCTCTCCAAGCAAATCTTACAAAACCAGAGTGGAAAATAAAAGGTAGCAAGATACCAAAAAGTCCACACACAGCACTGATAACTAGAAGTACAAAGGTATGGTCCTGTTTTTGAAAGACTATGAGGAGAGGTTTGTGTTTACTTGCCTCATGTTCCCCAAGATGCAAAAGTTAGGTTCAATGAAAGAATTTAAGCAAAGTAAGCTTAGGCTATTTGCCTGCATGCTTTAGCATTTTTTTTTAAGATACCAGACTTGACTCCCGCCTCTAATCTTACATCTTACAGTGTAAGTTGTGTCAGTGGAAGCTCACTAGTGGCTGCAGTAATGTGCAATATCAAGACTGACTGATTCTGAGCATAGAAGTGGCACGTGGAATTTGGAACCTGTGGGAGAGGGATTTAGATTTGTTGCCAACCAGTCTATGCGATTATTGAGAAACTGTATGAAAGCTCAGCAAACCACCATGAAGAATGAGATTTGTAATGTAGAGATGTGGACTCAGTACAACAACACAAAATGTGGGAAAGCCCACTGGCCTCGTTCCCTGAGCTTACTTGTGATAAGCTGCAGCTATCTTGTCTTGAGCTGCCAAGTTGGTGTGTAACTCAGTGTCATCTGGCCAGGGCAGTGGGCTATGACATTTCACCCCTCCTGCCAGGAGCATCCTTCTATCTTTCTTTTTTTTGGCTAAAACCCCCGTGGCCTCTGAGAGTACCATCAACATGCAGTAGTCAGCTGAGGGTGATTGAATTAACTGACACAAAGTAGATTCTGCTTGCTCACCCTGCTGGACAGATAAATGCATCAGTCACAGACTTTGAATCCAGGCAGTTTAACTGTGTCTGATACAAGCTTTCACCAGGACACAGTGGCTTAGACAGACATTAATTGTATAATAATCATAATCTTTATTAATGGAGCACTTTTCAAAATCCACTTTACAAAGTGCTTTACAAGGTCAGCAAAATAAAACAGACAACTAATAAAATAATCAGGTTTAAAAATATATGTATTAATATTATTCACAAGCGGTCACCACAGCATATTTGATTTGGCAGATTTTTATGCCAGATGCCCTTCCTGACCCAACCCCAAAGGGATTTGTGTCTCCTCCCAGGATTAAACCAAGGATCTTTGGCCTATTAGGCAAATTTGTAAACCACTACAATTTAAAAAAAAAAATGTGCATGAAAAAACGTCAGCATGGGAAAATGAAGACAGATTTCTAAAATAAATAAACCATTCAAACTAAATAAAAACTTGAGTAGAACTCAGAGATTCTCTCCCAAGTATGTTTAAGAGACCAAAGGAGGTCACTGACTCAGCTGATGTAATTTCCTCGGGCAGATCAGGGCCCTGACTGCAATATCCCCTTTAGTTTTCAGCTGGGCCCCTAGAACAGGCAAAGGACCTCTGACCTCTCTGTTCTCAAAGAATGTCTGGTGCTAAGAGGTCAGAAATATAGCTTGAGAATCAACACAGGGCCTCACAAATCTAAGCAGTAAAATCTTAAAGTCTTTTCTAAACTGGAAGCCGGTGGAAAAAGACTATCATAGTGATGTGATCACCTCTTGGTTCCAGACAAAACCTTGTAGCTGTGCTCTATAGAGTCTGGAGGCTGGCTTTACCAGATTTTCCCATACAGTCCTTTGCTCTAGCAAACAGAAAGCTGTATACAGTGTACAGTGACAGATGATGCTATCGTCAGCAACCATTAAGAGGTTGTTGCTACTTCTCAAACCCTTATAGCACTTCTCAAAAATGGTGCTGTTTTTGGCACAGAGGTTTTGCATGGCCACCATTTTTACCCAATATTTTTTGGTAAATTGGAAATGGGTTTAGATATGTAAGGCATAGTGGGATCTCATCCTGTTTCTTTCATGAGTAGGTTCAACAAAGCAGTTTTAAAATAACCAAGGACACAAACATTTGACAAGAGCCTCTTAAAGAATTAAAAGAAATTTCATTACCTACTACTCACTAACATTTAAAATTAATTTTAGTAGAAACTGTAAATGCTGCATTGATGGGGATGGAAGACACCCTTTCTAAAAGTTCAATGTGTTCAAACTATTTTGATGTGGACAGAGGACATCAGAGTAAGTGGCATTTCAGGTAAGAGAGGATCTTATTGATTCACTTTACCAATAAAGGATAAATATGGCAAAAGGAGCACGTGGATTTACCACCTGATGGGCAATCAGAAATAAAAATCTAGGACTATGTTGATGGGAAAAGACTTCTGGGAAAAAAAACAAAAAAAACCAGCATGTTCTTGCATTCTTTGCCATGCTGTTATATGGCAAGAATACTATAATAATAGATCTTTTGTAGTTTTTTGTACTTGTAGACATTTTCCATTTGTGTTCTACTTTCCAACATTCCCTTGTACAGCTGCAAATATTGTTGTTTACCCAAGGCTACATTCTTTCCAAGGGCTAACATCAAAATATTTAGTGAGGACAAGCAAACAGAATTTAAGTGGTTTCAGAATATTTAGACCATGTGAGCTTTGGCTTAAAAAGTAAAAATGCAGAGCTTTTGACAGATCTTGCTCTTTTAAGATGCAGCTGTATGAAAAGCCAGGTGTTTTGCTATTAATATGAGGTGATTTAAAGTTCACAAAAACAATGCATTTGTGATCTGATCTAGTGTTATGTCCCATAATCTGTAAATAGGGATATTTTTACTCTCAGTGAAAAGACATAATCTGTAATATGACAGCTGTTATGTGTTGGTTTGCACACATACCAATTACCACCACAACAACAGATGCTGGGTTGGTTGAAAGACTTATAGAGTGGTGGACAGAGTTTCATCAATAGTTTGTAACCAAGATTCAGTTAAATATAAATAAATGCATCATAAATAAATCATTAAAACTGAAAGCCTTCCTGGATTGAGATCACACACTGTAGTGCCATTTTAAGTGTATTTATGCTGGGAGCTGAAATTGATTCGTCCAGATCTTTAATAGATTATTAATAATTCTCTGTGGGGTGTGCATCATGCTATAAAACTGGAATGACTGTAAAAGAAATCAGCTCTTACCTCTGGCATGGGTTTCAGGGGCTCTGAGAAAAGTTTCTTGGTTCTGCACTGCATCAAAGGCAGGGTTGATTGTTTGACGTATATATGTATTTGTTTCCTAGCAATGGCCAGTGGTATCCTAAGTTTAAAAAAGCAGGCTTGTGTCTGGGGGTTACCTGAAGAGTCTAGGCTGTAGAAATTAATGAGAAGACTTTTTCTGTGGTTGCAGCAGGCAGCCCTCAAGCGTAAGTTAATGCAATTCCATGAACTGCATATAATCCTTCCTTCCCTACAGAGCTTTTGCCCTTGGGATGCAAATGAATGGGAGCTATAAGTCTGCATTACTGGTAAAATAAATGTAAACTATGTATAAATTCCTTAACAACAACAGAAACCATTATTTCTGTAAATTTGGAGCCACAAAGAGAGCATTGCTATGATCAAAATATTCAAGGGTATGAATGGATGATTAGACCAATTGGTAAATCAAGTCAAAGCAAGGGTTTCAGGGTTGCTTTCAGCAGTTTCCTGGGTGTTCTGAGGCTGAGTGTTTTTTGTTTTTGTTTTAGATGATGTGTATTAAAATCCACAATTACAGTAAGTGACAGATTCAATTTCCCACTGAAATCTTCACAAAAGACCCAAATACCGCACCCTATTTCAGAGTTACTGTCCTAGATGCCACGGCTGTATGATGCTAAACACACTAACCAGCTTCCTCTCTTAATTAATGTTGTACTGCAGAAACCCATATTTGGAACAACACTGTAAGATGGAACATAGGTGTGTTTTGAGCCTCAGGGACTGGCTCATTGATTCCCTTTAGCCCTTGAGGCTGGCTTTGAGAGCAGGTTTCAAGGGCTCTCATTACCGACACGTACATGTAAAGCTGTTCAATGCTGCTTGAAGCTGTCTGCACAGAACCCCTAAATTGAGCACCGCAGTGAGGATGATGGATAGTCTTGTCCAAGATACAGATGGCTCCTGCAGGGGGTTTGGTCCCCCTTTGGGACAAGTCAGCTGAGCTGAAGACCACATGTTGACAGCCAGACCCTCTTTGCAGTGCAACATGCAGCACCACAGAGTCATCTATAACAGCTGTGAGACCATGCATGTCCCTCTGATGTTCCGCTACTACCACACGATCAATAAAGCAGCCAAGTGTAACACTAACAACTCCCACATGCATCCATTCTTGACTGTACATAGGCGTGATGTGATGTGTTTCCCTTCTGGAAACTAATACCCCAGTAAATCATTCCCATATAGCATCATAATTACACTATCATCATATAAGGATAAAACACATCTTTGTAAAAAAAAAAAAAAAAAAAAAAAAAAAAAAAAAAAAAAAAATAAAAAATAT
>VUQS01046514.1:24879-37132 GCA_015108495.1 Heterochromis multidens
TTAAAAAAAAAAAAAAAAAGATAAATAAATAATAAAAACAATTAAGATATTAGTTGTAAATTAGTGGTATCTGATTCACAAATAACTTAATGACATATCCCAAATCATTTATAAGCTGTAAAAATGTGTCACAAATGAATATATCACAGACACAAATGTTATTATTATTATTATTATTATTATTATTATTATTATTATTTTAATGTCTTTTTATAAACAGAACAATTTGGGATGCACATAGCAAAGTCATTGTCACCAAAATTACAAAAAGACTTATGCAAATAATGTAAACACTCACAATTAATTGATCCCAATAGACAAACTGTTGCCTACTGCTTCCTAAGAACTAATTTATTCTTATGAGTGTTCTGCTGCCACAACTTCACAGTGCACCGCAGCAGCCACATAAATAAAACTAAGCAAGTGCAAGTTCTAAATAACAGGAGGATCTGCACTGTATGTCACTTTGACTGAGAGCAGAAAGGTAGTGGGTGATGAAGTGCATCTGTGTGAGAGCGGGCTCCAGGGTCACATGTCTTTGTGTCCTGCTCTTTGAATAGGTTTTGCCCTCCTGGTCCTTCTGGCCCCAGCTTTCCTGTTGGTACAGGTAGAGCTAATCACAGACCGTGGTACTAGGTGCATGCAGTCGGCACTGAATAAAACATGGAGTGAAAAATTTAATCAAGAGAGGGCATCTGTGGCTGTCTCTGTCTGCTGGTACCAACACTCGAGCTATTCACCACATGTGTCCTCATACTAATGACAAGCCTAAAAGGAGGCAGAGGGCAACCTCTTTTCATAATCAAAGTGTTTTTATTCATGACATGTCTATTAATTAGTTTGGAATAGTCTGAACCGTGTGCTCAGGAGAATTTAAATTGGCTGAAGAGGATTTGCCCTTTCTCTGTTGAGCCAATGATTTCTTGGCGTCTTTATAACCAGGGAGGGACAAAAAGGGGGAGAAAAGGAGACAAAGAGATAGAATGGGTGTGTGTCTATATCCTTCTGTTTCTCTATCTTTTTTTTCCTCTCGCTCCATCTGAGTGACTCATGGAGCCTATAAATCACTGGGGGCAGCAAAATTGAAACTGTCAGTGGTGTTTGCCTTGTTTCACTGTATCTAAGCTAGGTGTGTGTATTATAAAGAAGGATACCTTAACACATTCCAATTTCTCCTTGTGTTTGATTTGATATGTTATCAAAAAAATGGCCTGTGAAAGTTAGAAATGTGTTACAGAAGTATTAAACAACCTTAAGAAGACAATTTTCAACTGACAGATTGTGTTATATTTTGCCGGAGAAAGGTGGAAGAAAATGAGTGTCAGAGCATATCACTAAATGCTTCTCCAAGCAGTTTAATGGGGAAAAAATAATGTAATGTAATTTTCTCTCATAAATGTATTATGTGGAACAACATCAGGGTCTTGAGAGAAAAACTAATTACAAACCTTACTGCCTTATAGGATTGTGTGCTATCTAAAATCCCGCACCCATGTTTTATTCAGCTGTAACAATTGGCATGACTTAGATAATTAAATGCCTCCTCTCTTGGCTTAATCTCTATCATCTGTGTCTCCCCTCTGCAGAAAAGAAGCTATTAATGGCCATTTATGTCTGCTGTCATTAAAACATTGCTTCAACTTATGTGACTGTACAGTCTGGCTCAGTGGTATTTGTCTGCTTTCATTCCAACTGTGAATCAGAAGCAGTATCCAATTCAAAAGCACAACAATGGAGCCGTGTAAACAACCTGTCTCTGGTACAGTTAACAAACAGGCGTGCCGTATTGACACTTGTCAAGACATAATCAGCAGTGATGTTTTAGTCATGGTGAAGGATGAAACAGGAGGCAAATTGTTTGCTAATTCTCATTTCACACTCCCAATGTGAAATCAGCCCGGCGCACGGAGCGCCGGTTCCTCTACATGCACAATGGCCTGGCTCACTGCATAACACCAAATTATCTTTCCCCCGGCTTAATTATTCATTAGGCAAACATAATTAATTTAAGAAGCTTCTCTCACAGGAAGTGTTTCAAATAAAGGCCAGAAGGACAGCTTTATGCTTAATCATTAACTGAACAGAGAACATAGCCAAGAACCTGCAAGGGTCTAAATGCTTTATAAAATATAAACTTAATGTGAGCTAATATTTTCTTTTCTTCAATGCTGAAAATAGGGCCCATTCCAAAATGTGCTGCAGCTATTGATTCAGCTGATATTGCCAGAAAAACCTCCAGAGATAAACCTCTCAAACTTTAATGTCAGTGAGTCAAGTTTCACCGCCACACTCGTATTAGCAATGGGCAAAATCAACACACAATGTTTTTTTTTTGTTTTGTTTTTTGTTTTTTTGACTTAAGAAGCAGATGTATCATTTTCAAGTTCTAATTTGTGCACATCATTTAGCAGACCTCATGTTGTCTCACAGTGCCTGACAGGGGCCGTGATGCCTGTGTGACTGAGGGGATGTGAGACCCACATAGAAGGATTTTCTTCTCCGGCTTTTCTGAGCCGATCTATCTCCGACCCTACACATTCACCAGAAAAACACCCTAATTACACACACTGCATACACAGGCACACACACACACACACATATGCACAAACTTTGCCCTCTGTTTTCCTCCTTTATCTCTCCTTCCTTCCCTCAATCTTCCTGACTCTAACGGAAGCGTCTCAGAGAGAAGGAGCAGGCTTTGATGTATCTTCTCCGTGATTCTGAGCTTTCAGATCAAGGGGCTGTTTGTCTTCAAGCTCACCAAATCCTCAGACGGCCTGAGACAAAGAGCAAACATACTGAAGTGCCTTTCCAGATCCATTTGCGTAATGGCAGAGCTGTCTGCTGTGTTCATGCACTGACCTTTTTTTTGTTGCAACCTCTTATGCCACTCTGCTCCAACAATCGTCGTATGCCATGTTATTATTTTTACTCTACCTACTGATTTTTCAGCTTTGATGAGATGTTTTAATTAGAGGATAAGGGCTCCTTAATGTTTTTACTATTGTTTGCATCCGCTTTATTTCAAGTAAAGTTTCTTCCAGTAATTACTTTCTGCAAGCTAACAATCCACACTCATATCACCATGGAAACAACCAGGTATTTTGAGGGGGGTTTTTCCCCTGAAAGATCTATTAAAACACTTCTTTTCCGAGAATCTATTCATGAGTCAATGAAAGGGGTGAATATGACATCTGCTTTGTCTGCCGGTGTGTGGCTTGGTCAATAAGTTTTGTTTTAGATTCTTCAAAGTAAACTGTAAAGACAGATAGATCGTTTTGCTCATAATAGATTCTTGAGAGAAACAAAAAATCAGCAATGTCAAAATGTGTTTGTTTATTTAGAAGTTAAAGGGACATTTTTTGTAGTTTTTTCCCCAGAAATATTAAACTTTTTTTTTTTAAACTTCTACGTATGCGTTGTAGTTTTAGCTATTAAACACACAGTGTGTTTAACAGGTAATTCTATCACATTTCTTTTTTGCTGTCGTTTTTGAAAAAAAAATACAGGAAAAAAGATTAATTATAACACTGAAATACTAAACATGTGAAGGACGCATTCGCCAGTCAGTTAACAGTGTTTTGTTTCATTTGTTGTTTTGTTTCCTGCAATATTTTGAAAGATCAGATGTCGGTGCTTCCTGTCTTCCCTCCTTTGAGAGGCCCTGCCCCATCCACCTGTACTCAATAAGACATTTAGTTTGCTGTATTTATTGTCCAGTCAGTGCCCTCAGTTCATCTGTGTTTATCCTATGTGTTAACCACAGGATTCCTTCTTGCCTTTTGTTGCACTTGTTCATTTGGACTCTGCTCCCACCAGTTCCCGACTGTTATCTGGCTTACTTCTGTAACCTTTTATGAAAAAGTTTTAAAGAGTGCCTTTGTTTTTGCACACTGCCTGCAGTGTCTGGTTCCTCCCTCTTGACTGAACTGTGTCAGCTTGTGGTTTGAAAGCACTGAAATGGCAACCAAATATATATTTAACATATCTTAACCAAAATTTTCAAAAATTCATATTAATAATCATTCACCAGACAAGAGAAGCCATTATAACATTTATACACTGAGATAAAGTCAGTGAAACATCAGAAACATTTTGTCAAATAAAATGCTATTGTTTTTAGGCTAAAATATCAACAACAACAACAACAAAAAACCTCCAAGGCACTATCTTTTCATATAAATTAAAATGCTTTCATTCTTATGGCATGGTTATATTTAACCTAAAACTCCAATGCGTTTCGGCATACAGACCTTCATCAGGGAGGAAACAGAGTGCATGAAGACACTGAATCTTTTCTAGTGGTCTTCCACCAATAGGGGCCCTTTCTCTGTTATAACTCTCAAAAGGAGTTTACTATAAATCATTTTATTAACTGTAAAACCTCATTTGTAATATTTAGGCTAGACTGTCCCAGCTGCAAAAAGGTTTACATTGGTAGAACAAAAAAAAATGGTTGCAGGATAGATTAGCAGAACACAAATATGCCATATGCACAGTAACATTAATGACCCCGTGGCTAAGGACTATCTGGACTTTCATAATAGTCACCCATCTAAACTACAAGCCGCTGACCATTGATCACGTTCCTCTTTCAGTACGAAGAGTTAATAGACACAGGAGTCTTAACCAGTGGGAAGCTTTTTCGATTTATACATTACAGGCCACTAAATATCCTGACTTAAATGAGGACTTAGCTTTGACTTCTTTTCTATTTTCTTTTTCTTTTTTTTACTTGTTTGTTATAAACTTTATTTGCCTTTGAAGATGCATTTATGTTATCTGCGGTTGGTGCTGTCTTTTTCTTGTCTGATTTGGATTGAATTTGGTGAATGTCTGTTGATATCTTTTTGGGCTCTTGCATCTGTCCAGGTTATTGAAGACTCCTCCTATCGGTGCAGTTTTACTGGTGGAATTTTCCACTCTCACCCTAAGTGGAAGTTTGCTACTAGTGGAACATCTAATGTGGAAGGCCCCTATTGGTGGAACACCACTAGAAAAGCTTCATGTGTTCATGGACTCAGTTTTCGAATTTTTGAATTTTAGGTTAAATATAACCATGCCATGAGAATAAAGGCATTTTAATGTATATAAAAAGAGAGTGCCTTGGAGTTTTAGCTTATGTATGTATCCCTTCCAAAGAGCACCTCAAATGGAAGTGTTTTGAATCCAGGAAGTGTTCCTTCTTAAAACAATTTAAAATGCAATTTATGTTTACTACCTAAAGTAAACAATAAATTGCATTTGGCAATAGTTGTGATTGTTCGGTTTTTTTTCTAGCAACAATATATATTGAAACAATAATTTTGTGTTGTTTCATTGACTAGTAGCCATCTAATCCCTGAAAACCCACCCCTTTTGCAAGTAGTTGGAAAACCATTTACACACCTGTAGAATATGTTTGAACTTTTGACTTTCAAATAATCTGCATATTTGCCTTTATAATCAGTTTGAACTGACTGCATTAGGAAATGTTAATTCACCAATTCCACTGGTTTAAGGGGTAACAAGCCCTGGTGTCCTGAAACCTTCCTCTTTCTTTTACAGTTTAGGGCAGTATGGACAAGTCTGTGGTTAACTTTGTTAAGAGTTTTGAAGGTTAAAACAAGGGGGCGGTAGGATGCACAGAGCACACCCAGAAATGGCAAGGGACGCTGAGACAGAGTTCACATACAGACAATGAAAGGAAAAGAAGCAGAAAAAAAATGACTCCAAAATCACAGCAGAAGTTTAATCCAGTGTCCCTGGCAGTCAAAGCTGTGCAGAAATCACTGTGGTTTGTTACCTATAAAAGCCACAGTGATGGTGTTTCGATTTGCTGTGTGGCCAGCAAGACTTGAGAAACAGTATGAACTCAAAGCTCACAGCTTTATTGCTGACAAAAGAGAAAATAAACAAAGTCCAAAACATACACGGGAATGGGGCCAGGAAAACTAGATACTAGGAATCGCAGGATCAAGAAACATGGAACAAAGGAGCACACAGCAATGTGGGACAACACGACAAAGGGCAAGGGGAGACTCAGAATATATATACACACAAGGTAATGAGGCTAGGAGAAAACAGGTGGGAGACACAGCGGGAACAAATCAGGGAAAATGAGACAAGGGAAGTTAAACTCAGTAAATGGCACACGAGACAAGAGACTAAAGTAAAACAGGAAATAGTCAAAACATGAGAACACCAAACACAGAGATGGAGACTTAACAATGGGGAACATAAGGAGGCATGGATAAAGTGAAACAAGGAATATAAACAGACCACAAAACATAACCTAGAAAACTAAAACTAAGAAGACCTGAGAATATAACATAAGGAACCCAACCCAGAGATATCTGCTGAAAAAATACAAAGCCCAAAATGCCATAAAAGATAAACAACCTAAGAGTCAAACAAAAATGTTAAAAATGTTAAATAACAGAACTCCGACTCAAGTCCCAACTCAAAACACTGGGCCAAAGACCCAGAACCATGACAGATGGCTATATGCCATCCAAATACCATCAGACAATCCTGAATCACCAAAAACAGAATAAATCAATAATATAACAAGACAGACCGATTTAAAGGGAATCTGTTGCACATGAAAAGAAGTAAAAATCAATGTGACTGTGTAAAAACAGGCATGGACTGAAAGGAATGAAGCAATCTCCCTTTTGTTCCAGGGTTGATATTGAAGTTATATTGCGGATTATTATTCAACAGCAGACCTTTCTACAGTTGTTCCAAAAACATAAAATTACAAACATACCTGAAGAAAATGCAGATCTTAAACAATTATATCATTATTGCATATTTGTCATTGCTAGTAAGGCATTGCATAGACTCTAGGCTAACTTACACAACTTAAACAGAACCAAAGCTCATGGGGCTCTATGTATGAACAACCTGAAAAGAAATCGTAGCTTCTTCCAGATATAAACTGACATTTATGAAGGCAGAATGTGCAGTGAAAATGTACATATCTCATGCAAACTTCAGACCATTCTTACTAACATTTTTAGAGCAAGTTAAGCCTGTTATGATCAAGTGGAAATGGAAAAACAAGGCAAGATAGAATTTTAACTTGAAACAGGCAATTTCACAGCTTACATTTTATAATATATAAATAAATGTGTGTGTGTGTGTGTGTGTGATTGTGTGTGTGTGTTTGTTTTCACGCACACACAATCACATATTAATCATTCAGAAACTGTATTTTAAACAATTGGGCTCAGTGGTTTTTTTTAAGCCCTTCCAGGGTCCTTTGCCCTTAACTTCCAAAGCTGAAGCCTTTTTTCCATTCAGGAGTTTCTGTTCTGCTTGTGATGCCAGAACTAACACCAACAGAAAAAACACATTTCATTTTACCACTTCACAACTGTCTCCAATTTGGTGAAATCAC
The DNA here is from genome assembly GCA_015108495.1 of Heterochromis multidens. Classification (NCBI taxonomy): domain Eukaryota; kingdom Metazoa; phylum Chordata; class Actinopteri; order Cichliformes; family Cichlidae; genus Heterochromis; species Heterochromis multidens. The sequence continues at coordinate 32,264 of VUQS01046514.1, forward strand.
ACTTCTTTGCTGTTGTTTTTATCACCATGTGTAATAGCATGTGGTGCAAATGGCATTTTTACATACAAATGACTAATTTAAGGAGCATCCACATCTATCTGATATGGGAATGGAAACCAGGTTAGTGCACGTGCGTACAGTTTCCCGATTACTGAGATTTATAACAGGACCGAGCACACACATGGCTTAATAAATCACATGAATAGAATACGTTTACCTATTTCTGCCTCTATGCATGCACACAGTTTTCATCTGGAATCTACACAGAGTTTTAGGCATCAGGCCCCTGGACCAGAGCCAGGGAGCGTCCCTACAGCCTCTCAGCAGAAACAGCTTTGTCAAACTCAGTTAGCCGCCTCTGAGGGGAAACACCTCTTTCCACAGTAATACACCAACTATTCACATCATGTCCCTGCCTCTGCCTGAGCTACCTCATCAATCCACACAGCAACAAAGGTAAACAGCCTCACACCTTCCAAACAGAGGCCTGTGCTACTTTGTTGACACAATGTATGTGCAAACTGCCTGCACAGAGGGTAAGCTTCTCACAGGACAGACCAAGCTTCATTTACAGAGGGTAATTGCACTGGAGCCAAGTGGTGCACTTTTGTGATGAGATTTTTTTTCCAGCTTTACTAAAACCTTCTAGAACCTCTGGGTTTGTCTACTCACCAAGCGAAACGATGACAGGAGTAAATAACAAATTCAGCTGAACACAAACATGTCACCTACAAGCTGGAATGGTCACTGACATTGAAAGGCTATTTACTAACTGCCCTGCTGTTGTGTACATGCACAAAATGACATTTTCAGCTTTTAGTTATGTTGCCCATTGTTAATTCCTCATGGTGTCTTTGTTATTGCTTAGCCAACCTCATGCCAAATGATAGCTTGGATATCCTGAATTTGATAAGCGTTTAAGCAAATAGATGAATGGATGGAGAATGAAGGGGATTCCCCATTACTCTGCCTTATTTTTCACCATGTCTTTGTAACTCTGCTTCCAGTTTTGCACCCTCCTTGTCAAATTGTTTATTACCAGCTACCTCAGGGGATCCAAGGCCCAATCCTTACTGTGAAAACAAAGGATACACTCTAACAGCTTTGGTCTTTGAAGATGTTCTAGTCTTCTCATGGAAATATACAACTTTTACGCTATACTACATATGGGTTCAATGTCAGGAAAAACTGAGAAGCACAGTTTTAAAAACTACCTATGCAAAAGAAAAAGAAAAAGAAGAAAAAAGAGAATGAGAAAGACAGGGTGTACTGGAGAGTCTAAACCAGTCATCATTTTAAGAGTTGCACTCGCATGTTGCAAATTCAGTTTTGCTCCTTTTGTCCTGGTGAAAAATACAGGATGTGGTAGTACATTTCATGTAAAACACAGCAATAGAAATGGTGAGCTATGTGGGAGTGGTTGGTAGCAGCGTGGACACTTGCTTATGAAAATATCTTGTTGGAGAATTTTCTTTCCCTTCTCTGAGGCTGCTTGCAGATAAACATCTTGGTATTTTGTTTCCACAAAACAGGCTCCACTGAATTTTATGACGCTGATGTTGATATTCAAGAGAGAAGGTCAGCTAAGAGCTCATCCAAAAAGAAAAAAAAAGGGGGGGCGGGGGGGTTAATTTGAGTTGTTTCTGGTTGCTTTTTTTTATTTTGTTGAGGGGGCAGACACAGAGTTATCCAATAAATTCCAATGGAATTTTACTAGCTTAATAATCATTCTGGAAAGTTATTTTAAAGGTTTGAAAGTGTTTCCAGTGGTAGAGTGGTTAACACAGCCTCCTGGCGAAAGGTTGCTGGTTTGATTTTAGTCGGAGACACAAATCTCCTGTGGGGTTGCATCAGGAAGGGTGTAAAACTCTGCCAAACCAAACATGCAGAGCTACCCCTGTGGTGTCCCCTTGTAGCAAGGGAGCAGCTGAAAGTAGCTTTATTTTAGAGATTTGGAGTGTATCTTTGAGAGTGACCACAAACATTATCCCTCCAAGCACCTATCTGCAGCATTTCAGTAACTCGCTATTATTCCACATTTAGAGAACATTTGTCCTTTGTCTTTCTGCCATTTTCTCCGTTGCTTAAAAAGCTGTTAAGTCTCTCCAAAGGCTTCCTGCCAACTCCTAACTCCTATAGTCTCACCTTAGGAGTTCTCTACAGGACTAAGATGCTTTGTGATTAACTTTTATCTTCAAGACGACCTCATCCTCAAGGGGAATTCTTAGAAAAGGTCATAATTCTAAGAATATTCTCACCACGAGCAAGTCTTTGTACTAGAAAGCTTTTAAAATACGACCCCTGCTTTGTTTCCCTTTCCAGATTCTGCCCAAGAGTATTTATTCTGAGACTTTGAGATATGTAACAGCTCGCTATGTGCAGCAAAAAGACTCACCCATAGGGTGCTTTTCATCATGCAAACTTATGCTTCCTCCCCTTCTCTCTCCTCCCATGATCCCCCTATGCCATCATGGAGGATCTTTCAATCCTTTAATTGCACTTTGCAAAGATGATGAGCAAGTGGAAATGGAGAAGTTCACAGTCTCACTCCTATGCAGAAATCTTTTATGTAGTGGTGTGAGACTAATTGTAGACCCTCCACATATTCATAATTAACTGATATCACTTTAGACTGATGCAGTGGAACTCACATTTTATTCATTTAGCAGGCATTACAGGTGACATGTTCATGTATGTTAAATTTTGTCCCTATTGTATCTACTGTCATGCACGGTCAGAGGTTTGACATGTTGCAAATGTTCACAAAATGCTTTCGCCACCACACTACCACACAAATGCTAACCTGTCAACATCCTAGACAAATAAGTACATTGTGTAGTACATGAAAGTGTATTCCACTCATCAAAATATCACAAAAGATCACACTATTCATATTTATATTCCTTTTCTAGTCCTTTCAACTGCCCCAGTGAGTCTGACTGCACTGGTATAGCAAAAAGGAATCTCCACATCAATAACTTTATTTTTACACAAGTCAAAATGTCTTCAGTTAATAAACCTGTCCACATAAAATTCAATGTACTAAAAATGTGTGTATTCACCAGGAGGAAAAAATGTGCATACAGATTCTTTTTGTCAGATTTATAAAGCCTTCAGCCCCTGGTCCACACTCTTCTACTAACCTCATCCCCTAACCAGCTTGTTTGACCCGCTCCTTGTCTCTCCAGCTGCACCTTCTTATTTTTCCTACTTCCCTTATCTGTTTTTTAGCTGTGTCTGCCTGTTTGATTCCTGTTGTTACCGGTTTATTGCCTGTGCCTTCTCTGTTTTCTATAATATTTTGCTCATGATTTTCTGCAGAAGTTTCTGTCATCAAGTTCTCTACCTCAATCTCTGCCTTGCTGTCTGCATGAGGCAGTTTTTAATTCCACAAAGCAGTTACCTCCTAGGCCTGATGCAGAATCATGCATGAATAGAAATGCAATAAAGCAATATTAAGTCACTCAAACATTTGCAGAAATTCTACTTGTTACACTCTAAACTCATACACATCAAAATAATGTTCTTTTCTTTTTTTTTTCCAGTAGCCAAAAGGTTAGCAAGCACACTAAGCTCCTAGAGGAGCTGAGAAATCAAGACAGTAAGTAAACAGACATAACAATCTGATTCTAGCAATAGTCCAACTATAGCTACACAGAAGACATTTACATTATAAGCATGGTTGGATTGGTAATACTGTGTTGCAGCATATTTCAATAACTCACTTCCACAGTGGGATCTTTTCAAGCTGGTGATTTGTCTTTTATGTGTTTATTATATAAGAGCATGACAAAAACGTGATGTTATTAGGATTACAGGTAATTTACAGACTTTGGTTTATCACAAGGGTGAGCAAGGCTGAGAACTTTGGGTCTTCCATGAGCTATGTTTAAAAAGTCTAAGTTAAATGAGAAGTCAAAAAGGAATTTTTCTTCTTAATACAACATGAAATAATCTAATTTAATAAAGACAAATTCACAGAACAAAAACTACAAAGGCAAAAACTATTAAACAAATATACTATGAAAGCATAAAAGTGAAAAAATACAATGCACAGAGGTTATATTTCAAATTAGAGTCATTTAAAATATGAAAAAAGGGGTCATTATTTGTTTAATAATTGATTACAGGTATTAGTTTGATGCCCGATATTAGATTTTATTATGAGTTAAATCATGTTTAGGTGGTAGGTTTAAATCATTTAAAATTCACATGGCATGAAAGCAGAGGTCTTAAGGCATCAGGGAATCCACATCTAGAAGGCAAACAGCTTAACTTAACAATGGCAATATGTGCATAGACATATGCCTCTAAATACACTTCTATTTCAATGCAAACACAATGGATTTACTAAATCAACATGAAAAAAATATAAACCAGAACCATAAGCAGTTGAATGGAAGGGAATCACAGCTTAATGCCATTTGAGCCAAGAAATCTCCCACAATGTGGGAATTCTACTTTTTCATAATAACAAATGTAACAGGTATTTCAGTTAAGTCACATATTGCCTGGATATAGTTTGGGATTTAATACTTAATGAGTATCCCAAGTAATGTCTTTATTTTGTGTCTTTGAAGAAAAATTCAGATAAGTTTAAGTGAGATCAGTAATGAGATATGAAACTAATCACTCACTGGGCATTAAGGACAGAAACATAAAGCAGTGCTTTTTAAAAATCGTGTCAACAACAGCATAGCAAAATTGCCACAGTGGTAATTCTAACATGCTGTTGTTTAGCAGATACAATGTTTACCACATTAAATTTGCTGAATATATTGGTTTTCTTTTCTTTTTTACGTTACTATTTTTTTTTTTGTAATTTTTTGTAATTTTTTTTTTTTTTTTTTTTTTGGGGGGTGTTTTGTT
>VUQS01046514.1:37158-61994 GCA_015108495.1 Heterochromis multidens
AAAAGATGAAATATTTGCATTTTAATGATCTCCCTCCTTGCAAATTCAACTCGTGGCACACAATTTCTGGAAAGCAACATGCCTCTTCTGTTGTTGTGTTTACCAAGAGTTAAAATTTGTACAGAAAAAATGACTTGTATATATGACTAGCCAATGCAGTACCATGGAGAACTGGCTTTCTGTGGTCAATGTTAAGTAACTAACAAGCTACCCTGTAGCCCATGCTAATACTTACATGCTGCTTCACAAACAGGGGCATTTGGAGGGTTGCACTGTGCAAATACCTCTGTAAATATATAGGCAATCAACACTTGGACAGTGGCTGATGGAAAATTTTACTGTATTGTCCAAACCTATTATTCAGGGATTCACAAAGTATTTGTCCCAAAATTCCATGGCAATACAGCTGAAACACAAATCTGCATAAGCAACAGAATACACTCAGTCTCTGTAAAGGGGATTGTTTAGTCCGCAAAGCTTTTCTTTTTCCAGTAGGAAGCTACTAACCTTCTATTTCACAGACCATCTAATGTCAGGAATGCACAAACCTACTTTTGCAGCTAAGGGCTACAGTGCAGTCCAGCAATCAATGACATGGTCTAACAGAGCTCCGGCTGTTCCCTGCTAAGTAATCCATTTTTAAGGGTGCGTATTCTTTTTAAAGACTGCCTTACTGCTCTGACAGATGAGAGCGACCACAATCACCAAGAGAGAACCAGAGGCAGATGACTGCCTTATAACTGACAGCCAATTGCCTGACCACCAAGCAGCAGCTTGGACCGAAAATGTTCGATATCTTGAAGATGCCGGTCGATGTTAGAACCTGTAAATTATACACAAGGTCCTCTGGGACATAACTTCAATATATCTCACAAGGCTTACAGTCAAAACGTGGCCCTTTCCTCAGTATTGTCTGTATTGGAGATGTCACCACACATATAAAATTTTTAAAAATGTATGCATGCCTGTGATAGTTTATAGCAGCCAGTGATTCAAACTGAGGAATGTTATTTTGACGGGAAAGCTGCTTGAGTGAACTTATGATGGCAATTGGGAGTATTTGTACTTAAAATCACAGAGAGGTAAAAATGCAGTTAAAATCATTTCCTACCAGAAATGCAGTAACTTTTCCCACCCTCCTGCACACTTTCTTTGCTTGTGTTTGTCTTTGACTATTTTCAATTACTTGGTGAGCAACTATCCCCTTCCTGGATCTATCCACAACATTGTTATCTTTCTCCGCTCCTTCTAATATGTTTACTCATCCTGATGAATTCAATTACATCTTTTCATAGGAAATTACTGTGGGGGTGGCTCAGCCTGCCAGAGGTCAGCACTAACTGTGAATACTAAAACTACTCCCCCAAACACATTACACAGCCTATTAGCTGCTGCTTTCCACACAGCACTCTCCGACCCTACATAAGCCTTTCCACTGCCACAGATGAAATGCTTTCTAGATGGGATCTGGCGTGGAGAAGAGGGGAAGAGAGCTGGAGCTGTCCCCAGGCCTAATCGTTTCGGAGAACCATCCCCACTGCAGCCGCAAAACACGCCAGTCCTGATTAAGGAGGTGTGTACACAGCCAGGCAGAGCGTAAAAAGGTGCAGAAAGGAGGCTTGGCCTGGTGGAGGCTATTGCTATTGCTCCCACCGATCCACCCCCTCTCTCCCACCCCAGTGTACAACTGGTGAAATCGATAAGGCACAAGGCCAAAGGCAAAACAGGTACAAAGTAAGCTTTCGATGTATTGCCTTGACAAACTGGTCGACATCTCTTCATTTAGAGTTTTGCTACAGGGGCACTATTATTCACTTGATATAAATTAGACATGGATCCCCCTTCCCCAAATTAGCTCAGTGCAGTTTCCTGCAGGGTCTCGCCCAAATCATCTACTGTAAAAGGGAGCATTCAGTCTCGGAGTACCTGGTCCCGATCCAGAGCAAAACTCTCTCCTTTGCTGTGGATACATGTTGACAATTTCATTGTAAAAATGTTACTTGAAATCTCTTAAGAGGTGATTGTGTTAAGAAAAAAACTGCTCACAGAATTATCTAGATGCAGGAACCCATCTCAGGTCTATCCAAACTGTCAGAGTGATTAAACAAACAGACTGTGAAATGCTATCAGCAAAAAAGCCAGTCTTCTCTTTGAACCTTATAGATAGATAGATAGATAGATAGATAGATAGATAGATAGATAGATAGATAGATAGATAGATAGAGTCCCCAAAAGTAAATGTACAAAGTTCAAATAAATCATAATGGCTAAATACTGTGCTTGTATTTTTTAGCATGCTAGTGTGTAAATCTTAATTTCCTTGTACAGGAATGAAGAGTGACTTTGCTCAGTGCTTAAACTGTACTGGTTCTGTTGCTAAATTGTTTAATAGCAAAGTGACAAGTGGTGTATGTGAGTGCTGATTAATATTAAATCAAAACACATGCATACATGTATGAATGTATGGCAGATAGTGTTTGTTTCCTTAGCTAGCCCATTACTGCCATTCTGTTACTTTAAACATGTTAAGATTTGGAAGAGTAATCTAGTAATCCAATCGAATTATTTTAGTATTAATACAACCTGGTCTAATTTTTAGTAGCATTTAACCTCACAGTAAGAAGAAGCTGGGCAGTTAAAATACATGTCCAATTATTTTACATAGTTTTCATCTAGATTTAAAGTGTTAGTCACACTATATGAAAGGCCTCATTTATAAAATGATAAAATAATAATTTAACTTATCTTTTATCTCTCTTTGTAGAGTCAAGAGTTGATGTAAGCAATTTCCCTGTTGATTATGTAGCTGTCTTTCATTCTGAGACACATATCAGCCACAGTTTTGTGTTTCTGCCCAGTCACTACACCATAGACACCCTCTCAAGCTGTGTGTTAAGCTTTGTTTATCACCCCACTACTTAGTACACCGAATAATATGTGTTACCTGGTTTTACCTCTGCCATTGCTGTAATCTCATCTTCCATGAAGTTTGCTTTTCTGTTTTGGTCCATGGCTGTTTCACACTAAACCCTTATTTGTGTAGGCATTACATCAGTAAAAATCGCAAGACAGCTGTTGTCACTTTAAGTTGATTGAGATTTATTGATTCATAAACCTGCTTAACCAATGTTTTTTGTTGTTTTCTTTTTTTATGCTCAGCATCTTTCATGAATCAAACATGAGCACGCTACCAGGAATGGTCTTAAGACAAGTATAAATCTAAGTGCATTTTTACAAATGAGGCTCCAGCTGTTAGAGAAGTATCCTAGCAATACAGCAATGAAATCCAAAAACTCCATCCAAAAATAGCCATTTGCCTTTCACAAATAAAGCTACACACTTTTTGAGGAAGAAAATATATGAGGCAATGAGTCAAATTAGGATGCATAGAACATTCTCACAGAGCGAGAAAGGCATTTGCACATGAAGAGTTGAAAATGAGTCGCATTCAGCCAAGCTGTGAGCTCCACCTAGGAGGCAGTGAAAGAGACTGAGACAGGCACAGAGAGGGACTGAGGCAGGCAAGCAGGCGCCAAGCCTTGAAGAGGGGCATTCTGGCATAATGACTCTCATTTACCATTGACAGGCCTTGGGAAAGTTAAACTAATTATGACAGCACACAGATGCTGAATAGCCCTTGATGAAGTTAATAACTGGCAATCCAACAAACAGGTGTTGAATGATTTCTGTTACCTCCCCTGGAATTATAGGATGTTCGTATTTTTTCCGCTCAAAGCAGCAATCTACTGTGCAACTGTGCCACCTTATAACCATGATCTTGGCAAACTGTGTCAATATGTGAATAAGAACAACACATACAATGATGGAAGACAGAAAGCTTTCTCTGTAACCTGTAGCATTAGTATGACAAACAGGAAGAATGGCCACCGAGTTGAATGTGCATACAAAAAAATGCTTGAAATGAAAGGCGCTTCATTGTGCTGTAGTGGTAACAGGTGTCAGTACAAAAGCATAAGCACGGAAATGTGTTTCATCCTTTCTGTGAGTCCAAAATCTCAGTGTCTGTCAGTGGTTTTAATATGCATCTCATCCATTAATATCATGAAATAAAGACCTTTTCATTTAAAGGTAACATACATCAGTTTTGAGGACTATGACAGGGTAAATGTTGGTGTCTTTGTAAACGGATGCAAAATTGCTGTTTTACACTGTCTAATCTCCCATAAAATTAATAACATTATTACTAGCCTATGACTGTCTTATCAATAGGGTAAGTGGCAAATAATATCATTTTCTCAAACAACAAAAATTTATAGAATTCGATATACATTCTTAAAATCAACATTAGCATGTCAGTGAGAGTTTTGTCTTGCAAGGAGGAGCTCACCATTGATTTAATGAACTTCAGGACACATAAAACACATCCCCTGCAACTCCCAGATCACTACAGATCATTATTAACAGGCAGGGATAATGTGCGTGCATAAAGATAATAGGCTCAGCTGAATGTCATTAAATTGTGTAATACTTCAAGTTCCACACCAAGGCCAACAGAAACTTTACACACTAAATGACTGCACAATGAGCTATTTAACATCTGCCAGGCTTATTAGGCATACTTGTTTGAATACTCTTGGAAAAATGCAGTTATTGCATTGTTTTTGTTGGTAATGACTTTGTAGCAAGTAGAAATAAAATATGCTTTTTAGTAAATTTTGATTTAGTAGACTGGCTGTTTTTGTTAAATGGATAAAGGTGGTTGCTACATGTGGGCTTCTTTCTTTGGCTGGTAAAACTTTGCATGCAGTGCACTCCTCTAACATTTCTTGCATGGCCTACAATGAGATTTGACCCAGTACCGGAACATGTTGTTGATTAGAGGGTAAATTTGATTTGTCACTGTTACAGTAGAAGCTGTTACATTCTTGTTGTCTATCCAAGTCAGACCAGCAGACATCTGTGTTAAGGCAATAAAAAGCCTGCAGGGAGTGTAAGTAAGGACTACATAGGACTTGTTACTGTTTGGCAACAAATATGATGAAAAATGCTGCTTCGTTGTATTGTTCTTATAACACATTTACACTAGTTTATAAAGAATGCTTAAATTTACATTTATAAATGCCATTTTAATTATATTTAATAACATTAATGGATTTATTTTACTTGCCCATTTATGAAGTGAAACCTTTTCTTAACATAGAAACAGTTAGAAAATCAACTTTCTAAGTATACACAGTCCACACAGAACTACTGAGTTAAATTGCCATTTCCACAAAACTCATGCATTTGTTTAAAAGCATTTAAAGCATAGGATGGATTCAGGGGCTGTACGGGAAGTTTTTCCATGTTGTTTTTGTAGGTAAGGGTGCATTTAATTAACTGGGAGGCTCTGGTCAGAATTTTAGCGATCCTCCCTCTGTCTCTACAAATTACCCCTTATTCAATGTGAAAAAATACAGGGTGTGAGTAATTCTTTTGCAGAGTAACATGAATGATTTGAATGCTGTTCAAAAGGCCATTAATGTATTCAGATTGATACTGTAATTATCAAAAGCCTTTAGTACATCTTTACAATCTTTACCTCAACTGACTGAAACATTAGAGTCAAACAAAAATCAGAAAACTGAAAGTCCATTTCATTTATTGGGCTCACAGTAATAAATAATTGAAACTGATTTTTCTCTTTTAAAAAAATTCCAATTCACATGGGAAAATAATGGCACAGTTCCAAAAATTTGACAACAAAACAGACGAATGGTTGTTTTTGTGTTCCCTCTGCAAGGTAAATTAATCAAGTTCACAATAACAAGTCTTTCCACAAATGAGAGATTAGGACCTCTTCAAAAACTACAAAGTCAATCATTCCTGTAATTGAGCATGCATTCAAAACTCCTGATAATGGCAAACTTTCAAGAATTAAAAATTGATATGCCCCACCTTGGAGAGTTTACTACAATGTGAACATTTGCTGGGTAAGCAACAGCAGCTAATGGAAGCTGTTAAATTTTATTTTGCTCTAAAAATAATGCACCCTGCATTTCTCACTCTCCCTAGAGTTTCGAGCAGCGGGCGAATAGAGCAGGTGTGTTCCTGGGATATGTGCAACCGTGAATCTGAAAACAGGCAAAAATTCACACATCTTTCAAAGTGCTATTGTACTGTGTTCCACTGCGGAGTGTGTATTTATTCACATGCTAATTAAGATTTAAACACTCTCAGTGTGTTTCAGGAGCATTAGCCTGTACCAAAAATAACCAGATTTGAACTTTGCTTATATAAAATCATGAAAAGTCTATACTGTACTGTACAGCACCTTTCTCCAACTAGATATTCAATCAGTTGATGTTTTGTTGATGGTGTAAAATATTGCTTCAGGCACTGGTGTGGAATTGCAGCTCAGTTTTCGAAGGGCTGAGATGTAATGACTGAACCAGCCCAGGCAATATGAATTCACTCTCACAGTTATTGCATTGTTTAGTAATCACTATTTGCTCATGAATGTGTTCATTTTCAACATGAAACAGACAACTTTCATAAAAGCCTTCTTCAAAAGAGGATGTAGAAAGGCATTCAATTTACTGGCATCTATTTGACCTAGAACTTTATTTTATCATGGCATGTTTCTTGCATTAACATAAAATAATGTGCAGTGGAGAAAAAAAAACACCACAACCACAAAAATGTGCTAAATCCTACTTTTACAATAAAGTCATGTGCATTTGTTTCACCTTATGTTCTATACACTATAGCTCTCGTCTATGTCCAGTTACTTGACCGAGAATAGATATACATCATTTCCACAAAAGAGGGGTGACAGTAAAGCTGTGCAGACAAGCGGAAACACAGATAGTCCAGCAGAAAGCATAGATGATGAGAGGGCAGGCCCACACTAGAGAAATAATTAGGACAAGGCCACTGTGCATGAATCCGTTGCAGCTTCCCACAAGCACTCATCTGTGTCAAACAGCTTGGTCAATAATCTTCAGCAATTCCCAAGGATTAGAGTCTTATTACAGAGCACCGTCTGTCACACAGACCTCAGCGCCTAAACAAGTCGCTTCCTGACTGCTTGCTCCGGGTTTCAACAAATAAACATCCCGCTGGAAAATTGATCATTAGGTTGAGGTTCATAGTGGTGTTTAGTTTCTGATTGTCTTATTTAGTTTTCCTCTTCCCGGGGGGAATTGTTTCCATGCTATTTACGTGGCCACGTGGATGTGTTGTGTGTGTGTGTGTGTGTGTGTGTGTGTGTGTATCTATGGAACAAATTAAAGCCACTTTGTAAGTTGTGGTGGACAGCCTATTGTTATGTAACTGACTGTTAAACACATTTACCCAGCGATGCTCTATAACTTCTAATTGTCCACGCTCTGTTTGCACTGTTGGATTTCATTTATTTGCCTCTCGCTTAAAATTATGATTCGAGTTCCCTCTTTAGTAGTTTACAGTGTGTAGAGAAAACAAACAGGACTATCCTCTAGTAACTTTTAGCCCAGCAGTGTTGTAGTACAATACAGTTTTACTAACGCGTCATAAACTTAATGAAGCTAATGAGTCATTCTGGAAACATTAACACTGTCGCACTTGTATCACACTTGTAGATCTGAGAATCGTGAGCCTGGTGTCATTGAGCTCTGCCTTCTCATTGTAGCCGACAGTTTCACAGAAGGAAGAAAAACATCTCCACAAAGTATAAAAACACGAAGACGCAAGTTCTTACCTTGCCCGTGCATTTTGCCCACGGAAGCAGCAAGAAGCAAAACCGTGAAGAGGGTCTTATATTGGCAGCCTGTTTTCATACACATGTCTACTAAAGTCGAGGTCGCTCTTCGCGTAGCTACAGAGCACGTCCTTGTGTTAAGGAAAGAATACTTCCAGGGGAGGAAAAACAAAAAAAGAATAAAAACAAGCAACGCGACGACTTTAAACAAAGGCGCACGGGATGCTCTTGCACTTCCTCAATAATTCGCTGACTGAAGACCGTCGAGAATAATCAAGTGAAATGCGGAGGTCCCTTTTTAATTTGGACGCTCAGTAAGCGGATTGCTGGCTGTGTGAGCTGTCGGCACATGGAGGGGGGAAAAAAAGGAGCCGAGGATTCAGCACCGCGGACAGCTCCTAGCGTCTGCTGATGGAACAGCCTCAAAGTTAGCTGGAGGAATAGGAATACTGACCTCTCTGCGTTTTCATTTAAGTCATTCTTTCATTCTTTGGGTTGCACCAATATGCACCTTCTTGTGATGCTGTTATTTTTATCAACAGTCACATTAAGGTTCAACAAAAGAATGTAAAGGGGGCATTTTTAGGCAGCCTCTACCAGCCTTGTCCCCCTTACTGTTATTTGTAATACTTTGTTTATTCTGAGAGACTTTTTTTTTTTTACAAGAAAATATAAATGTACCTATTTATGTATAAAAAGCAGATCATTTGCGCATGTAAACTCTATTATAAAAGAAGGGGACTTATATTTCAAAGCTATTTGCAACTCATTCTATTTGCTTTTGGACATGCAGCACCTCTGTCCACGTTTTGCATCCAAAGACACGGTGGTGAGTCAAGAATGAAGGTAGAGTGCAGTTTACTGTAATGCGGAGCCACAGGCTTTAAGGGTGAGTGAGAGGCACGTGTACACTATGTAGAAAAATGCCTTGTGTATGAATTTTGATCTTCAATTCGCTGGTCAGTTTACACTCATATTCCATCATGCACATGCTGAAATGGATTGCGATTCTTTTTCTTACCCTAATTTCAGCATACTCTTTTCTGACTAGTTTTTGTACCCTCAGGAGTCAAGGCTGCAGCTGAGTGGATTTTTTTTTTTCCAGTCCAATTCCCTGTAAAGCTTAGACCCTGCTGTGCATGACAAGCCCTGAGGTGAGATGTTCCTCAGGTGCTGGAAATAACCATGCCATGCTCTGAGTCCCTTAGGTCACTTTTTTCTTCCTTATCCAGCTATAGTTTATGTCTCAGGGCTGTAAGTATTCGCCAGTGATGTCAGTCTACCTACTTTTGGCAGGAGACTTTAACTTTTTAATGAATAAAGTGGGGTGCCAAATTGGTTACCGAGATTGCTTATCTTGTCATTGTGCTGAAAAACCCAGAGCAAGGACATAATGAAAAATTCTTTGGGAAAACTTAACTTTAGCCTGTGTGTAGGTAGGAAGATGTCACACTGGACCAAGATGCCAAAGCTGTAGAAGCATTAAGGACTGCTGTTGTGTGACTTCTGACCCCTGATTCCAAACATGGGACAAGACCATGTTACATGACTGTGAAGGACTACAGAGTAAGGCAAGGCATTACAGACTCTTGTTTAGCAAAGTAATTACCATAAACTATGGTTTCATTCATCAGTAATCTAATTTACAGTCCAAGTGTGACAAAAGGGATTATTCTAAAATGACTAGTTAGATAAGCTTGTTGAAATATGCTTTCTTCTCATGACAGCTAACCTTTCAAAAAGCATTTGTAGATAGTATCTATTATGCTTATCATTACACCCCCTTTAGTTATCTAGGCCATTTTATTATTATAATTTCTGCCTGGTATATCAAAGGGCTTAATTTAGCCAGTAAAATAATTGCTGTGTGCCCACATTCTGTTCATCCAGTCAGTAACTTCTGACTTGATGAACAGAATGTGGGCATGTGAGTCATGCATGAACAGGAATGGCTAAAATTCGCAAATGGTTCAGAATTCTACATGGGAAAATAAACAACATGCATATGCTCCTCTTCAGGATGATTTTCTATGCAGCTCTATTGTCACCTCAACAGAGGAAGATACAGCAGGTTGACGTGCATTCACAGGCTGTCTGTTGTGCAAAACACAGTAAAATACTATCAAAATAAATGCAGTTATAAGACAAGAATAGAGATGGGGAGGAGATTGGGGTGATAAAGGTACTGGGAGAGAACCAAGGTCAGACTTTATTGGAGACACTAAAATAATATGTGTAAGCAGATGGTTTTTGTTTTTGTTTTTTTAAACAAGACCATTCCTTCTAAAAATACAATTTTTGCAGTGGAAGCAGTAAAAGGTACACCAGTTCTTTGAGTTCTACACATGCAGCATCTTAAATTAAACAGAATGTGTTATCATTAGTCGTCTCACTTTTCTGTCACACCTCTGTGACTCAACTGCCTGGAATAAACAGACAATTTATTTCAGAAATGTCATGCATATCATCATCATTACATGCAGGCTCATTTTGGACTGTCCTTTTCTTCTTCTTCTTTTTTTTTTCTTGGTTTTTCTTTCAGGTTTTATATGACTTTGCCTCCTTTTGCCTCTCTCTGCCTCGTCTATTTAAGCACCAACATCTCTCTCATTTTCTTCTAAATTTATCTCTGTTTCCCCTCTATATCCCCCAAGCATGGGACACTGTCCTTGCATCTCTCCCGTACTCCCGCTGGCCTGCTGCAGAATAGGCTCTAATAGTGCAACTTTCCCTTTAGTGAAGCTCAATGGAGCCATAAAGCAGCCCTGAGGTCTAGTTGGCAGCCAGATGGTCGCAGCCGAGCTTTCATTCTGCTAATGGGTAGGGGGGCAGAGCAGTTAATGAAAATCAGACCCTTGAAATGAAATGACCAATGTCCCAAGGTAATGAGGCACAAATCGTCAGCGAGCTTTTACAAGCACTAAGGTAATCTTAGATGGCAGGATTATGTAAAAACATCTTATGATGACTGTTCATTAGATGACTAAAGACTGACTGATTATTATACTGCATGTTCAGCTGACAAACACACTTCTATTGACTCAGAGCACTGGCTGCGATATTTAGATTGACTGGCTTGGCTAAGTGCTTCATCCAAGCAAGGCTGTGTGCCAAATGCTATCAATGAGTGTCTACCCACGCAGCATTACAACCTACAAATTACAGCCCATGTTACAGTCATAGGCAGCAACAACATCACAGTAACAGGACTCACAAATGCATGCAGGGCTAATCTCCATGCATTACATTCACAGTTCAGCATTCTGACCCCTTTCAGCCAACAATTGCAATTATAGTTCTGTCCTGAAATCTGTTCACTGTTATTTACTGCTATTTGTATTGAATCAGGCTATGCCAATCAGATGTCAGCTGCTGGAAATGTGAGAGATTTCGGGTCTGCAACTGAGGGATAATGTCAGACTTTGAGTGGAAAATAATATATATACCTGAATCAGCACAGTTAGCAGCACATTTCTGATGCAACTCAAGCTTTGGATGATTGTGTTTGTTGTTCAGCTGTGTTTCTCTGAAGTCTTTATGGATTTTGAGCATTTCTAGCAGTTTCAGAAAAATATGTATCATTACCACAGAAGAACAGTTAATTATTTAGCCACAGAAAGCATTTAAAGAGGTCTGATCATAGAGAACAAAACAGCAAGTACTGTTGTGCATTTTGTCTGCTCAAGATTGTCAGGGACAAGAACCTCCAAAAGTATTGATTTCCTCTAAGAGCTTCTTTTTTTTTTTTTTTAATGATTGCCGAAACATGTATTTTGGATTTTTTGGGGGGCAATTTTCTACAGCAAAGTCGATACTGTTCAATCACAGCAGAGAATATTTTTAAGTTTTTAGGAGAACATTGCACTATGTTTTGGAATAAACAAGAGAAAGTGGAAATTAATTAAATCCCCTAATTTTACTTAGAATGCTGCTCCTGACAAATATTAATGTGCTGTACATTCTTTATATAATCACTTGTTGTTACGACTAAATTGCTGTCTGTAAATAACATTTAATGACATTTTAATGACACACCCTTTCAGCACAGTCTGTAAAAATTTCACCTCACTGTGTAAACAAACAGCAGCAGCAGAGCAGCATAAACAGGCTGAGAGTTTGAAGCACATAATCCATATCCGTGATGCTGAGAGGCAAACTAATACGAAACAGAATCGACTCATTCTGTTCTCTTCTTACCTCCAATGGACCTCTGACCTCTTTGTGGATGAAACCATTTTTCTTTGGAGCTTTTACATACAGTATTTAATAGACATTTTTTTCTAGGAATGATGATGCTGCCCGGTGAGGAAAGTAGCCAGTTTCCTTATGGTCTGATCTGAAATGCTGCGTCTAGTTTATTAGAGTATTGCAGATAATTGCTATGTTGAGTTGGCACAAACTACGCCCATATCAAGTTCTGACACTTATTCATCAAGACCAAGAGAATATTGGAATGTTAAATAACACCCACTTTTTAAAAAAGCCACAAATAAATTCTGTTTTGTCTTTAATTTATTGTTTTGCTTGCACTCAGTTTATATCCTGGCCTAGCTGGAACGATGATCAATTTCCCCACAAATATCAGGTTTCTTCTCAACAAGCTCATGCATGTACACAGTATAAATACTTCACTACAGTCTGGAGCGTTGTACAGCCTATGACCCCCACATCCCCATTCCCCTTTTTGTTGTGCACTTCCTCCTTGAATAGCTCAGATAATTGCACACCCCACCATGTACTGGAAAAGAGCTCCTTCTGAGTAAGTCAGCTGTGCAAGAAACACTACAAAACCATTTCTGTACACATCCATTTTTATTTATTTATTTATTGTCTGAGCAAGAGGAAGGGGGTTATATCAAGCTACACCTGACCCTTGACATGAAATTCTGAATTTCACAAACTGCTTCATGTATTTGTAACTTTTGGGTACAACACCAGTGGGAGTCTAAGGTGGAAACATTTCTCTTAGCTGCTTATTTTCTTGTTTCCACACCAAACTGCGTGGAAGCAGCGTGAACAGTCGCTATGCTTACTCTGCTCAGGCTGAGTCCCAACAGTGGGAATAGATTGGATGTGACCCCAAAGACGGAGCGGCATCTGTTAACCCCCCGATCATTGCTTCTGTCTGACGGCTAGGCTAGAGCAGCGTCTGCCCAGTCATGCAGGGCCCTGTCAATAGATTCAGCAGACTATGGTAATGAGCCTGAAAAGATTCCCAAGCTCAGCGCTGTCACTTTGATGACTCTGAAATTAACAGTGCACTAGAAATTCTCCGCACCTGCTGTAATAACATTCAAGATAGAAGGAATGTGTCTTCACCAATACAGGTACAAGAAAATTAATGTAACCCCTCTTGTCAAATGTAATTAGAACCATAGTGGCACAGATATGGTGCAGTGAATATTTTGAAAGGGTGCAGCAAGGAACTATTTTACTCTGGTAACAGTATTCTGTTTGCATTTGCAGATGCATATATTAAGGTGTAGTTTTTCTTTACGTGCTGGGCTTGTATACCACTAAACACTCAGCTGTTCATTCGGAGGGAAACACACAAGGAGGCTAAGGCAGGAACACACATGAGGATTCATTCAAAGCTAGAAAATTACCATTCCAGCTCCCTCACACACAAACCTTTTATGAAGAGTGTGACATGTTGTTCAATACGTTTACACTCACATCTCTCTTCACCATTCCTCCTCTTCCTCTTGCTGTACACCCCTCCCTCTCCTTGACCTTCTCTTTTCATTAGTCAGAGTGTGTCTCATGCCTCTGAGCATGCTGATAGTGCACTGCTCCAAGGCTGCATTTATCAAGATGATAAAGCACTCTCAGACAACAGCCAAGTATCTCAAGGCTAGTGGCCATGGTACCTGACAAGTGACAACAAGTCACACAAACAACTCCACCTCCATCCTTCCAGTCTACCCCCTTCCCTGCTCATATCAGCCATATACCATGCCTAGTTGGTCACAGGTTCTTGCCATATGTCACACGAGCCCCTAATGAGAAGTTAAGTGCAGATGAAGGCGGGTGACTGCACATGACGATGGATATACTTTACTTCTCCTCCACACAAACTGCGAACAGCACACACATGGGTTCAACAACATCCTGTTAAACCATACAGGCTCCAAGCTACAGAAATGCAAGTCGTGCCACTTTAGCTGCAGCTTTCATCTTTGCCCACTGTTCACCTCACTTTCTTCAGTTCAGTGGCTTTTTTTTCACTCTCAGCCATGAAGTTAGTGTCTGCCTCCAGAGAGCTTCAGCCAGCAATCTCCATTCAGCCCTCAGACTCAAACTGACAACTTGAGATGACGGTGAACTTGTGTTATACTCTTCAAAAGATATTAGCAATTGCTTTAATGGAAGGCAGTGGGCGAATTTGACTTTTATTTTCTCACTACTCCTTTCTAGTCACCATTAAATAACATTTGGATGTCATTATTATATTAAAACACATGTTCGGTTACAATTAAAAAGTATATTGTTCATGGGAAGTCATTTTTTATGAAAAGGCTCAAAAGGCAATTTTACTTTATTGACACAGTTTGATTTCTTTTGTTACTTCCAACTAAAATATGCTTCTGTCGCTCCCTTTCTCTCTCTTGAACTCGCTCACGCACACACATTTATCTCTGATGTGACAGTCTAACTGAACCTTCCGATACGTAGAAGACATTTTTATACTCTAAGCTGTACTCAGCTTATCAACACTGTTGTACTTTACACTGAGATACACACACACACATATATATATATATATATATATGGCCTGTGTGCCTTTATCAACATAATCACATTTTGTACATCTGTAGCTCTGCAAAGCAGCAGTTACATTGCTGCTACTCTGGAATAGCTGTGCAGTATATATACTGTATGTATTTCAAAAGTCACAGTATGGAAACCAGAATACGTTTAAAGCTGCTACAGAGCATTTTCTTCAAATGATGTGTCCAAGAGGGAAAAAAAAAAAACAGAATCTTTGTGTTGTAAATTTCTGTTTTTGCACATAGAAGTAGCATAAATTCTATTCTCTAACAACTTTTGCACAAGAAAAAGACCACACTGGTTGTTCTGAATAACTATTTTGACATGCTATAATAATAGCCATCTATAGTAATTACTGTGAAAGGCAGCTACTTGAGATTGTACTCCTTGATGAAAATGGTAAGAGTTTTGAGATGTCTTAAGTCTTCTTATAAAAGCGCATACTGCACCTTACATGATAACAGCTTCATGGAGGTAATAGGGTACCTTAAAGTGTTTCATAAATAACAAATGTCAAATCGAATGGATGGTCATTCTATTTTTGTGTCTTCTTGAGGAGCTGCTAGTTTAACAAACCGTTTCCAAAAGTACTGCTGTTTGGATGATGGCTGTAGAGAGCTTATTTTGTATTTTATTTTTGATTATTTTTAAAGCGTGATTGTAAATTGTAAGATGGAGAACCATCTTACAATGTAGACTGGTACTTGGCATTCATAAAGTCTTTTGAAAGACATTGCTTCAGCAAAGGACTGTTCAAATTATCAAAGATCCTTGAACTGTAGAGATTGTCCATATTTGGGCTTGTGAGTGTGTTCGTGCATGCAGGCAGGCATGTGTGTGATAATTGCACACCTACATTGAATTGTATATATGTATACGTGTGTGTGTGTGTGAGTGTGTGTGTGTGTGTGTGTGTATGTTTGCCATATGGCCTCCACAGCATCTTTCTTAAACTCTTTCCAATCTTGTTTTTAATAACTTTTTTTCCTTGCAAGGTTGTTTTTGTATTCCAGATCACATCTCATTTCAGATCCTTAACTCTCACTTTTGTCAGCCCTCCTTCATGTCAACTGTCCACATGATCAAATACTATAAAGCATTTCTACAACACCCATATCTCATGGTTGGTGACCATTGCAGTGTGTTCTTTATATTTTCCCTTTTATCGTTTGCAACTCTGTGAACTCCACAATCTGGACTTCTTGAAACTGTGCTCTGTGACATCTCAGCAGAAAATATCTCATTCCTTGTGGTGGAGTTGTGTACTTGGTATTGCCAGCTGCATTCATTTGTTTCATGCTTCACTATTTCCTTTAATGTTCCATGACTGTGTGAGTACTGGGATTCTTAATGGTCTCCTTGTGTTAGCCTAAATGTAACAGTCAACACAAGCATGATCTGAACCCTTGTGTGTGTGTGTGTGTGTGCGTGTGCGTGTGCGTGTGTGTGTGTGTGTGTGTGTGTGTGTGTGTACCTCCTCTTCTTATTCAAAACATAAAATAATGTTCAGTCAGCTCTGATGGTGCTACTGGCCTCTTACTTGTACCGTACTCCTGACATGGTAATATTCACCCACACCACTCAATAAGCATTGTTAAAGAAAGCCTTTCTTTCAATTGCAGCAAACATATTTAGAAGCTGGCAAAAATAAAGAGATTTCCACTGAATGCTTTCCTCTTTCACAGTGTAAGTGACCCTGTCGGTCCAGAATGGAATTAATGTTAACATAACAGCTGAAGTGTCACACATCAACACAGGAAATTATATTTCATATCCAGTGGTGAATATATCCTATTTTCTCAGTTGTATTTCAGTTGTTTTCTTTTTTGTTTGTTTGTTTGTTTTGTTTCTTGTTTCTTGTTCATTCACGTTAAACATCTTTTTTTTCATAGCTATGATAAACTATACTGCATGAAAAAGCAATGTTAATGATTGATCTTAAAGGTAACGTAGTGTATATTAAATCACAATTTCAACCTGGAGACATGACATTTCCAACATGTGATTTATTTTGTGTTGTTGCTTGTTGATTTTCTCAGAATGTCATGCAGCAAAAATTGCTGCATAAATGACGTTACAGAGATCTGTTGGAAGTGATTCTTGTCTGCAAATGATGTTATACCTGTGCAATATTAGGAGACTCATTGGTTAAGATTTGAATTTCTTCCTCAGCTGCTGATATCTATGTCCCCTTGAGCCAACCACATTATACCCAGTTTCTCCAGAAGAACAGCAGAAAGAAAAAAATTGTTATTGTACTTTACCTTATGCCTGTATCTAACTGATGCTGCCTGGCTGAGGCCATCAGGTTGACTTTGACCTTGCTGAATGGCCTCAGGTGTGGAGCGATGATGAGTACAATCTGGCAAGAAAAAGCTGCTTTTATGAGCAACTGCTCTATTCTTGCCTGGCCTCACTTATGCAAGTATAGCAGGAACTATGTAGCCTTGACCTTAAGGGGCTTTGGCCAGATTTATTCATTAGGAGTCTATCTGTGTTTGCCTTCACCTGTTCTCAAAGAGGCCAAGACACTTCTTTAGCTGTTTTTCTTTTTTGATTCTACTCTTGCGTCCCATTGTTTCTACTGGCTAGTCTGCATCAGTTAATACAGGCTTTTTAGGCACATTAAAACTAGTGAAATTGCCAGCATTTGCAGTTAAGTATATAAAATACATTGGGTGTTTCATAGCTGCAGAACAAAACAGAAATTCACTCATTTTAGAGTTTTTAAGGGGTCAGCTCCTTAAAAGCTCACCTGCATGCCTGCTTTTTTCGTTTTGCTGAGACACATCAAAACATACTGCAGCATGCTAGAAGCAAGGATCAAATGACTACTATTCAAGGTCGCACTGATCCAAAATCAAACAATTAAAATGCTAACAGAACCAAAAGAACCGTTAGTAAAAGAATAACACTTTAACCTTGCTTTCTCTTAAAAGTCATTCAGCAATATGTTTATATTTCAGTGACCGAGTGAGTATGACTTTACCAGAGTCATCTGGGTGACTTTATAAAATGAATTGCTTCATATTATCAAGTGAAACGATGACTTGTTGTATTTAGCTATTTTACTGACAAACATTCTCCCCAGCCCCATGGCAAAACATGTGTACATGAACACAAATTGTCCTCTGTTTCATGACAGTGACTTGTGACTTTCAAACTAGTATATTTCAGTTGGAAGTACATTTAAAGCCTGCATCATGCAGGTTTTTCAGACTTCATTTTTTATGGCTAAACCTAACCAAACAGTGAGTAAAAATGACCATAAACACGACTTAAATGCAAAAGTAATAGCAAAGAAAATCATGCATTTCAAAATTAGTCTTGTGTAACTAATGACTGACTTACTATACCACCACCCCTCCAACCTCCAGGTTTATGCAGTGTGTAAAAATGACAACAGGAAAATAGAATAAAAATAAAAATATAGAAATACAGAATTTATACATAAAAATGAACAATATATACTGAAAGTACACATACAAAACACATGTTTATTTCTACAGCATAGTATGTCAGTATGTTAGGTTCATAAATAATTGAATAATGACATTACATGTAATTTAGCTTCTCTATGCCATGACAGTGAATTTTAAAAGAAAGAATCAATATGTGATTTATTTGCAGACATTCAGCTTTAATTCGAGGGGTTTAACGAAAGTATTGCATTAGGATTGTATTGTTTAGGAATTACAACTATTTTGTTATACATAGTGTCTGATTTTCAGAGGCTCAAAAGTGAGTTTCGTGGCCAGGAGAAGCCTGCTCATACATTATTTCCTGACAAATTAAGCAGATAAAAGATCTGGAGTTGATTCAAAGTGTTGAAATAACAAACCTATCAGAGGGATAGTAAAAACTTTAACAATCAAATTTGTGCTAAGATTGTAGTCGTAATGCACATACTTGGAAACCAAGGCAAAAATATGTTCTGCATGTAAAAAATTTGCATTACTGCTACCATCTTTGCCTAAAATTAAAAAATCAACAATCTGGTGCATTATAAAAATAATTAATTAATTAAAAAAAATATTGCAAATATAGCAAAAAATGCATGGAAGATCATGGAAGGCAATT
This sequence comes from Heterochromis multidens, assembly GCA_015108495.1. NCBI lineage: Eukaryota > Metazoa > Chordata > Actinopteri > Cichliformes > Cichlidae > Heterochromis > Heterochromis multidens. Next base: position 55,691 of record VUQS01046514.1, read on the forward strand.
AAAGTCAAGAACACTCTTGAGGAGACATATAATTGTCAAATTCTACAACAAACAAACTCTTATGTACATTTAATTCCTAGCCTGGAAGGGTGGACTTCACTACTGACAATTAAGGCTCCTATAACTACAGAAATGCATGTATGATGGGTGTATTTGCGGGGGAGACTTTTGCAGTAAATAATGCACAAAATAAATAGTGTCAGAAAGTGATAGCATTTTTATGAATTGTGACTGAAATTTTAATGCAGCAAGCTAAATATTTTGCATGCTGTCAGTTATGTTCTACTGGTCTCACAGAATGTATCACAGAAATAAATTTTAATTAGACTAAACTGCATCATACAAATACTGCATTTTTTTAAAGAAACAAAAAACATAATTGTCACTGGTCCATATCAGATATGTTAAAACTAAACATAGTAGTAATATGTTCGCTGACAACGACTATAATGGTTAAGAACAAACAATGAAATTATAATGAATAATGTTAACTATTCCTTATTTTATGTTTATTTCTGTCATCAGTTTGTTTAAAAAATAATTATTAGAGGAAATATATATAGTGTTTTGTGCTATAGTTGATAAGAGATTATTACATTGTGGATAGCATACATTTATATACTTCAAGACAATTTTCAATTCAGTTTATTTATATAGTGCAAAATCACAACAACAGTTGCCTCACTGAGTTTGATATTGCAAGGTATAGACCCTGCAAAATTAGAGAGAAAGCCCCACCAATCAGATTTTCCCCTTTGAGCAGCGCTTGACAATGTTGGGAAGGAAAACATTGTCTTTTTAGGAAACCTGTGGCAGAATCAGGCTCACAGAGGGGCAGCCATCTGCCAGAACTGGTTGGAGGTGAGGGTAAAGAGAAAAGAAAAAAGGAAACCATAGGGAGACAAAGACAAAACACACAGTATGGGAGAGAGAATACAAATGTTAATGACATGCAGTAGTGGCATATAAACACATGAGGAGTGAAAAGAGTGAGTGAAGAAGAAACGCTCAGTGCATCATGAGTTCCCCAGCAGCCTCAGCCTATAGTAACATAACTAAGGGATGGTTCAGGGTCACCTAATTCAGCCCTAACTATAAGCTTTATCAGAAAGAAAAGTTTCTGCCTAAGCTTCAAAGTAAAGACGGTGTCTGTCTGTCTGTCTGTCTGTCTGGTTCCACAGGAGAGGGACCTGATAGCTGAAGGCTCTCCCTCCCATTCTACTTTTAGAAACTCTAGGAACCACAAGTAAGCCAGCAGTCTGACAGAGAAGTCAGATAGTACAATGCCAAAAGGTCTTTAAGATATGATGGGGCATGATTATTCAAGACTTTGTATGTGAGGAGAAGGATTTTCAATTCAGTTCTAGTTTTAAAAGGGAGCCAATGAAGAGAAGCCAATGTGGGAGATATATGCTCTCTCTTTCTCATCCCTGTTAGTACTCTCACTGTGGCATTTTAGATCAACTGAAGGCTTTTCAGGGAGCTTTTAGAAGAGCCTGATAATAAGGAAGTACAATAGTCTAGCCTCAAAATAATAAATGCATGAACTCATTTTTTCAGCATCACTCTGACACAGGAGTTTTCTAATTTTAGCAATACTGATCACATGAAAGAAAGCAGTCTTACATATTTGTTTAATATGCACATTGAAGGACATATCCTGGTCAAAAATGACTCCAAGATTCCTCACAGCATTACTGGAGGCCAACGTAATGCCATCCAGAGAAAGTATCTGGTTAGAGTAAGATTTTTTTAGGGTCAAATAAAATAACCCTAGTTTTGTTCGAATTTAGAAGTAATCCAAATTTAGATACTATGATACTATGTCATATATTTATCAACAATTGCCAAGTTTTATGTTGTTGTCTTATAAAGGTACAGTATCATTAATGATCAGTGATTCCTGGGGTATCAGTTCCTGCTGTTTATTCAGAGCTGCTGGCATCTCAGAGATACACACAAGATTTCCACACATGTGGCAAGAATTGAGAGACAAGTCTCTTATAACTTGCGTTATTTTAACCCAAGTCTAACCAATTTGTTTTAGTGCCTAAACCTACCAGCAAACAGCAAGATGATTCACAAACCACCTATTAAGTAGTCAGTAAGCATGACTAATTATCACTAAGTATCTTTTACTTTTGTTAACAGAGATGTTCACAGTGGTCACCTTTCTGTCCTGGTCAGAGAGGTCTCTTCCAAAATGGCAATGCTGCCATCCATAGAGCACAAGGCTTCACTGATGAAGATGAAAATGATGAAAATGCAATTCATATTTTCTGCAAATATATATCAAGAGTGCCAAAGACTGCCGCTAACCCTGTCAGAAATCCAACAAGAAAAAAAAAAATCAATAAAGAGTGGGACAGTGGCATTTTGAGCTCAAGGCTTAACACTGGGTGGCTGTGCATGGTGCAGCCAGAAGCTGAGAGGTGAGTGGGATGCAGCAAAAGGCAGGTGGAATAAAGTGACCTGGGTTGAGAGCAGAAGGGGGGTGATAATAATCCATGTGAGTGACTCAGAGTGATGGGCTTACCTGGCTATGAATATTTCAGACAGCACTGAGGTGTGTTATTACGGCTCAGTGGGAGCACTCACAACATGGGGCAAGACATGTGCTGTCACAAGATAGGACCGGGCAGACAGGCGCACACAAACAATGTAATTTTTTCCAGTATTCAGAAAGAACACAAAATTGCTCATCCATGTTGAATAGCTGAGTGGCAAAAAATGTTTTCATCAACAAACTAACAACAGAATCTTCTACAGACATGCTCCCTCAAATCAATATACCAACCAATCAATAAACAGGGAAAGATTTACACCAATCGGAAGCCTAGCTCTGCAAGTGGAGAGAGTAAAATAAACCCATGTGCAACATTTACTCGAGTTGGAACAGTCCCACTTGCCAAGAAGACGATTAAATAAATATTCTGTTTACATGAACTGGCTGCCCAGGGGTCTGTAAACTAGTCTAGCAAAGCAGCCTTACTCAGCTAGCTAACAATTCAGAGCCTCTGGCCATACTCATATAGTTGCTCCATTATTTCACCAGCCTCTGCCTCTCAAGCCACCATCTCTTTTACAAAACAGTGTCTAGAGATGAAACTCTCAGAGCACTCTGATGGAGAGGCATGTGCTGGTTTAGAGACAGTAGATATATCCAGAATGGTGGGAGTATCATTTTATATGGACTTGGGTCCACATCAAATGCCGACAGCAAATACTGCACAGCACAGGCATAGATGGAGCTTATAGGCAAAGATGGTAGCAGTAATACAATTTTTTACATGCACAACATTTCCAAGTATGTGTATTATAACTACAATCTTAGCACAAACAAAAGCAGCAAAACAATACTATATTAGACTCCTAAAGATTCACTGTAAAATCATGGTCTGCTATATGTATTGTCAACTGAGAATACCTTTTTCGTAGTTCAAGCTACACAAGGTAGTTGGAAATTATTTCTTTTAAGTAATTACACATATGTTCATTAACAACACCTCCTGATAGCAATTTCCAGCATGCTCCTGCATGGACACGTGAGACAATAGCAAAGCCCCAAGGAGAGCACAGCTAGTCTGATGCATTTATACATTAGCCTTAGTTGTTCATCAGAGAGGGGGTGCATTGACCTGTGTGCAAGCTTGAGAGCAGTATTAATACTGACGATATTTAAGAATTCCGTATCCAGAAATAAATGCTGGTGAGAATGTAATTAAGATTTGCCCTGAGGTTTTGTGGTTGCATTATTTTGTTTATATTAGCTTATTTTAGTTTCACATTTTCCTTGTTAGACTGCCTATCTTTGTCAATTTCTCTGTGTCTCCTGTCTCCTTCATTGTCTTCCTTGGCCTGGGTCCCTTGTGCCTCCTCTAATTTCTGGGATCCCCTACTTGCAAAGTTTTATCTTTCCCTGAAAACCTGCAAGCACATTAGCATTTCTATTTTGTAGCTTTTCTTTTGCATCCTGTCCAGTTGCCTGCTTTGTGGCTACATTCAAACTAGACTTTTAAAAAATAACAGAAATTGACCTAGTACACAGTAAATGTCTTCTGGAGGAGTATGAAGAGGTGTGCTTCACTCTTGAGAGATTACTCTTGGATATCCAAGGCTATGTGGATATTATCTGTATAATTTCTGACAGAGAAAACAGTGTGTTTGGGCCCAAGCCCAGACATTCCATTCATGGCTGAGAACTTCATAGTGATTGCTTCCCCCAGGAGAAGCTGGCAGCCCTGCCTGGATTCACAACACTCTCAACTTAGGACAATGAACTCCACAGCCCTGTCACAGTTGGAGCATGAAAGATTTTTCCTGTTTCTCCAGTCCTCCTGCAAAACCAAGTAGGTTCACATTCCTCCTCCTGCTCCAGAATCTGACTCAGCTGAAGAATTCCCTGGTTATCAAAACTCCATAAGCTTCTCCTGTTTCTGACAATGTTCACGAGCCAGCAGACCTTTCCCCTTTTCCTAAGTATAAATTTAAGCTGGAAGCAAAGACCATCAGTACCTTCTCTAATCTCAGAGAAGGCACTGAGAAGAATTATCTCCACGATTATATGTGTTTCTATGCCAGTATGCACCAGTGTCTGCCCTGTTCCTGGGTATGAGTCAACTGATGGCTTCCCTGAATTATTAATTGCACATATTAGTTGATGTCTCTTGGTCTATTGCTCATTTGGTTGACATTTCAGTCGACCCCCAGCCTGTGGACACCCTTCTTTACTAGCCTCCTCCCATAGCCTAAGTTAGTCATCTCTGTTAGCTCCTGCACAATAAGAGCATCTGTCAGCCCTAGCTGTTGATACATGTCCAATGTCCCACTACTCTGGTTTTCAGTGTTCTGCATCCTGCCCTTCAATGTCCAGATTGCCCACTGCTGAGGGCTCACCTCCACCTCTGGCTACATGCCCGATTGCTTCTGTCTTCACCAGCATGAGCCTTCCAGCCCACTGCCCTGCATCCTGAAGAGTTCCAGCATCACCAGACACCTGTCACCCACCAGTTGCCCCAAAATCAAAATTCAAATCATAACAACCACATGTTCTTGCAAGTATATATGTTTACAAAAATATTCCCTTTGGAAAAGGTATCACGTTAATGCACGGAATGTGTAATTGTGTTTGAAACATCACCAGTATGCCTTGAATTTGTCATCAGTCCTCAGTTCTGGTGCCTCTCAGACTTCAGATTTAGGTGCGCCATAAAAATATTTTGGAAAAAAGGTTTTTTGGGGTTTTTTTTTTTGTTAATTAATGTATTCAGAGTAGGCAAAAACAAACTAAAATGAACTATAATTTTCCCTAAAAGCAACCAAATGAACATGTTCATCTATTTGTAAATTATACACATCAATAACTATGCAAAAAAAACAAAAAAATGAAAAGTTGATGCATTTTCAAGAAACCTGTGCTTTGCAGCCTAGTTTATATGATGGCATGATTTTCTGTTGGATGGTGTAATTGAGGTTTAGATACTCTGTTTGATGATGGATAAAGGATAGGGAGAGTGTTTCTAGTCAGTCTAGGACTTCATAGTATATTTGAAAACTTCTAGGCTATGCCTCTATTTCACAATAAATTTATGTGGTCAGGTGTGTATTGCATCAACATAAAATGATACTACTGAGATTACAAAAAAAGATGTTAAAAAAAATGAGCAAATAAGCAAATTGTTGTTGCAGCAGCAGCTATTTGTGTTTGCACTGATGTTACAGAAATATTTATATCTCTGTGGAAAAGTACAAACTCAATATTTTACCCAACCACTTTAATTATTCACTCCATTTCGGGCAAAGCAAAATGATAGCTAGAACCCAGTCAGTGCAACAGAATTGCAAAGAAGTAATGAAGCTCTCCTGTATGGTAGAAATACAATTCTATGGCTGATTCAGTTAGCATTTGGATTAGCATGATGAGGTTTCTGTCATGCTGGCAGGCGCAGGACTTATTGGTGTGAGACTGGGGAGAGAGCTTCAGAGGGAGTTGCAGTCTTCGCTAGTATGCACAGCACCTGTAAAATAACCAAGCAGGTGTGCAATCAACCTGTGTGTAGTGCTCTCACAGGGCAAATTTTTTACACCTGCCACAGAGTAATTTTGGAGCAGCAGCAGGTTGCCTTGCAGTTGACACACAAATCACAATGTCTTTTGTGAATATGTGTGTGTGTGTGTGTGTGTATGTGTGTGTGTGTGTGTTTGACCTTTCTCAACAAAACAAACATTCTATTTGTGCCAGATTAGAAACCACAATGTATTTTACATAAAATTATATATATATATATATATATATATATATATA
>VUQS01046514.1:72714-86258 GCA_015108495.1 Heterochromis multidens
CCTGTTTCCGGATTTTTTTTTTTTTTTTTTTTTTGCTAAAACTGTCCTTCCTCCTTTGCAACCTTTTCTCAATCTGTTTTCTGATAGTGAATTTCAAACTAAACTGAATCCAAATTATACCTCTATGCAATTACAGTGAGCCAACACTGATTCTGTAAACAGCAGAATTTATTTACAAAAAAAAAAATCCCTCTGAAATCACTCATATAACACGTGGCAATCTGTTCAATAATTAAAATAGACAAGCCTTTTAAAAAGATACGATGAAGTGTACAAAGTTTTGAAGTATTATCGGGTAAAGCCAGTAACTCCAACTTGGAGGCAATGAAATGTAGGATTTTTTTTTTTCTTCTTCATCATTTAACAAGTCTATTCTGAAAAACTGACATCAAAGTTTCCTGTATTCCACATTAATATTCATGTCTGAAGCATAGAAAAGAAAACTGAGAAAATAAGACATGAAATGCAGATTAGCCTTTTCTGAGAAAATATGCTAATAGTAAGGCAGACACTTCAAGCTCTTGTTTGCATGAGCAGAAAGCCCATACATTAAAATCCATTACATCACAATCATCTAAGGATATCATTATCAAGGCTAAATAAAGAAATATTCAGCTAGTTTCATATGTGCCTGAAAAGCAAAATGCCAATAAGAAATTACTTCATACCTCTGTGCATCTGAAATTACATACAAGCATTAAATTTTATGAGCAGACTGGCTTTAATTAAAAGGTATTTTGGCAATACTTTGAATGAAAAAAATAGCCACACAAGGAAAAAGCTTTCAAATCCTACTGCTGATATTTTAACATATGGTTCTCTAATGATCCTTTAAATGACATTCAAAATAACAGCTTTGAGTAAAAGAGCCTCTATATAACATAGAAAATGTGATTTTAAGGGCTGCTTTTACAGTCCTAATCCAAACTTTTCTCATATGCAAACATTAAGTATTTATAAGAATATAATCCATGTGATATTAGGCACCCTGAAATAGCAAAACCATGTACTGAAAAGTACATAATTATTTGCTTAAACCAATATGACCAAAATTCTCTAAAGATAATCTGCACTGTATATTTTAAAAGTAGTAAAATCAGCAACAGAAACATCAGAATAGACTTAAATTTACTCCTGTGGGATAGATTATTTAAAACTGTATTAGCAAACAAATGCATTCCCTTTGAACTTGAAGTAGCACAAAAAAAATACAGCAGACTTCATCTCAACAAAATACTTCACTAGCTTTATAAAATCTTATTTCAGTTGCATCTAAAGCATTTGATTCCACATATTACATATCCATTTATACCATCAATACACTTTTAAATCTAAACTTAAATCCATTTTTCAGCATTTCAAACATAAATTAGGTCACCTTTAAACCCCTAACAGTTTGGTTTTAGAATTTTTAATTTTCCATTTTTAATTTTCCTGTCAGCAATCATTAGCTAACCTTACATTCTTAAAATTATGAATATCTCAACTTGCAACAATAGCCATATGTAAACGTGCAGTAAGATAATTAATTAAAAAGAGGTTAATTCCTCCCACTGCGGTAGTCTACATTAATGGAAGAGATAAGAATAATCTTAATATTTGGTCAGACCTTCTTGAAGAAGTCCAAAACCAAAGCAGGCTTATCTAAATCCTCTTGGCAGAGCTATCTGTAAAGTCAGAGAAGAGTGCAGAGGGGTGCTTAAATATGCCTGAAAAGCAGCTCTTATAAATAAAGCAGCAGCACAAAGGTTCTTCTGATAGTGTTTAATTTTAATATTCTTCCAAATAATACTTAAAAGAAGCACCATTTAAGCAAAATAACTATGATTTTATTAGGTGTGCCATAATAAGTATGATGAAATGCCCAGGCTAAGCTACTCAACAAAAAGTGTTCTTTGTGTGCCTCATTTCTGTTCTCGTTGGCTGGGAAAGAGTAATAAAGTTAGCAGAAAAGAATTGTGTCCCTGCTGTGCGATTGGTGTCACTGAAAGAACAAGGTTGACAGACTGTGGATTATGACGAGCTCTCTGCCAATGAGCCCTCACAGTTGATCTGCCTCTGTGCCTGCCCCCCGTCTCTGTCCACCTCATCTTCATCTGATCTGGGCAGACTCGTGTCTCTCCGGTGCACAGGAGGGCTGTAGGGGTCAATACACATACAGACACATTAGAACATGATTTCTTCTATAGCACCATAAAAAAAACAAACACCACCAAAAAAAAAAACAAAAAAAAAACCAGCTTTTAGGCTACAAAACTCTTCAGTGATTCTTTGCAGTCAGTGAGTATGACATGAGTGCTCTATGTTAGCATGGTTTCCTTCTTTTTGCACTGTGGACCCAGATGAAAACCTGTTACTAGAATTAAAACACATAAATCATTACAAGAAATTTCTTACTGCGCCAAATGCTTAAAAATTGCATGCAAAAGTATTGTAACACAATGGTACAGTGTTCAGATATTAGTAAATATGTGCAGTTAGTAGGGTAAAAGAGATTAATTCAGCACCAACACAGCACTCAACAACTTAGAGCTCGTGCCTTGCATGGCACCTTGCTTCTACCTACTACACTCATTAAAAGGTTATTTAACTGGAGCCATTCTTAGACCCCATTGTCATGACAACTCATTGCATCAGAATCATTCAATGCATTAGTTTGATGGCAGCTTAGTTCACCATAGAGATTCCAGTATATAAATATGGCCATTAACATTCAATTTAATACAACCTGAGAACAAGGAAATAAACTAAAACAGGCTCTTTAGCACTTATAAAGGAACACAAAATGTCTTCAAATCATTTCTGATTAATCAAAAAATGAAACATACTTAAGTCTTAGACATCTTAGACAGCTTAAGGTACACTGCTCTGCATCTTCAGCATACAAACTGCTGCATGTCATCCATGCACTGTGTAAGTTATACAAGGCAAGGACACTGAAATTTCAAAAATATGTTAAATTTAATATATAAAACAAGTACTTCCTTTTTTAGTTAATAAAATGGATGCTTGCAAATTAGCACATTTATAAATAAATTACCCTCTTAAAACAGCCAACAAAATTATATGCATGATAGCAGCATGCATCTGAGTAATATATACACACGATTACTTCAGCCTGTGCCTGTTTAACTCTAGTTTCCTGAGCAGAAAGACACATCCGACTGCAAAACATCAAAACACTCAGTACAAATTAAACTCAAAATGTCCTAATAATAACTTCCAAGCAAGATTACTTTAATAAAGTGTGAAATGAATATTTGACTTTAGCCATCATTGTCTTGCAATAAAATAAATAAAGTCGTAGAGCTGTGTTTTAAGGCTAGACTTTTTAACACATACAGAAAACTGGCATTTATTAGTTTGGTGGCATAAGCATAACAAGAAAAAGAGATGCCCAAGCTATCAGCAACTCAAAATAGATAGCTTTTGAAGCAGAGCTAATTTTAGGATATATTGCACATGTTTACATCAAATAATATCAACAGTCATGTCATACCTCAACTCTTCACAGTTAACACACAAAAAGAAAAATAGGTATAATTAAATTTTTTTCCCCTGATTGCCAGCATCTGTTTGTGCTAGAGAACAGTCACAGCCAGACTCTCTTCTCTTAATACTAGGTGAGTATAACACAATCAAACACACCATTAGAAAAAACACTCACATTTGCAGAGATGCAATCTCTTTTTTTTTTTTTAAAAACAAAAACACACAGGAAAGTAACTGCTTTATATCACTAGTATTTCTGATGACAAGTATTTCAGTGTGCTGCCTGTGATGCCTGGGAGCAGGACAAATAAAAGCAAAAAGGAATCTGATGAATTGCAGAGATGGATTACTTTAAACCTAAATAAGAATGATATGAGCAGTTGTTCCTAATGGAATTTAAAAATAAAACTCAAGTGTCAGGAGTGTGTGTGTAATGCAAACCAGAGGCATCGCTACAGTATGCATAAAAATGCGTTTTTGAAATCAAGACAAATGTCAGTAAGAGCAAAGGAAAAACAGTGGCACGCATTAATAGGCCAGTGTGACTTTTGTTAAAAACAGTAGTTAATAGTACACATTACGTTAGCCTTAGTGTATCACAAGGATTATTTAGTCAAAACTGATGATTACAAAAAAAAAGAAAAACAAACAGTCACATATATCAAACAATGTTAGTATCTCAAGTCAGTCAGTCCGAAATTTATGCCAGACTCTGGGTTATTACCACACCAAGTATCACCTTCTTTTGGTATCAGTCGCTGTCGTGCCTGTACAGGTACTTCATCACCAAGCTGTCCATTTTCTTCTGCTTCTTCTTGGTTTCCTTCTTGTTCAATTTTCCATGACCTGTAAGTTCCTTCTCATCGTCATCAGATTGTTGTTTTGGGCACTTTTTAATACTACTGGAGCTGCGGTAGGAGATGGCCGAGTTGGAGGAGGAAGATTCTGAAGAGGAAGAAGAGTCTTCTGATTCACTTTGTTTTTTCTTGGAGCTCTTCTTGGACTTCTTGCCCTTTTTCAACTTTGAGCTCTTTCTGCTGTGATGATCATCTGAAGATGAGGAGCTCTCAGATGATGAAACTTTACTTTTTTTATCTACACAACTACGGGAGCTGCTGATGCTGGTACTGGATGGCCTATTACTGTGGTCCAGAGCAGAGCCTGACGAAGAACGAAGCAGGTTAGAAGTGCTGCAGCCCAGCCCTTCATTTTCTACCTTCTTCCTACTGTCCTCACTTACTTTTTTTATCTTCTCATCCTCTTCCTCATCACTAGACTCATCAAGTTTGCTGCGTTTGAACTTAATAGGTTTGAAGCTCAGTACCTCATTAATTGCAGCCTCTAGGTCAGGGTCCAAGTAGTTGCGATGGGTGACTAATTTAATGTCAGACATGTCAGGTGGATTGCTGTCTGAGGAGCGTGGTTGAGCTGGTGTAGAAAGGCTGCGACTCCGAGAGCGGGGACTGTAAGGTGAGGTTCCCCCTCTACTAAAAGCCACGCTCTGGCCATCATTATCATCATCATCATCATCTACATGTAGACCAAACTCACTGAGGCCACAGCTGCGGGCGAGGGATAAGCGGGAGCTGCTGCGTCTCTCATCTTTCCAAGATGTGCTGCGATGCAGTGATCGGGGGCTGGACCGGCTCACACTGCTGATAGTTGACTTATTGTCATCATCCATGTCCATCATAGTTCTCCTGGTGGACATCCTGCTGGGACCCACAGAGGATACCATGGACTCCTTATCAAACTCAGGGCTGCTGCGCAAAGTCCAACGGGACTCCAAACCCTTCCTGGCTCTGCTGGTGGCTTCAGAATAGGCTAGAGAGATGACAGAGCCTTTGTCATCCAAGTCTTCCTGTGACCGACTTTGCTTCCAGTCTTCCTGAAGCTCTCCAGACTTTGACTTAGATTTGCGAATGGAGGCATGGTCTGGTGTGTCAGGCTGTTCTTTGAGTGTGTTGAACAGGGAGCTGTCATCGCCTGTTCCCCCTATGGAGTCCTTCAGATTAGAGCGTTTCCGGTAGCTCAGGGAGCTCAGGACAGACACTGATCTGCTCGGCTCTACCTCTTTCCAGTCTTTGTCATTAATCTTCTCCCTACCCTCTTTCATCTCTTTGGGATCTGCATTTGCTGAATATCTAAAGAGTTACAAAAAAAATATGACACCGGACACAACCAAAAGAACACAAGAAGAAAAGTACTGCATATTTAAAGCCTGAACTCTCAATTTTAATTTTGTGAAACATTCACAGCTAATGTGTGATAACTGAGATGTTACATTTTCACACTTTGACACACTGATGTCAAATTGTTACAGAATAAATCTGTCATTTTCATTTTGTCCTTGAAACCATTCAAGAGTCAGGGAACATATCCAGTACCTCTGGCTATTGCTGTTATGAACAGTGTACACTGTAGAAAGTGAGGCAATCAACCAGTGAGAAGATCTATCTAACTGTGGTAGAGGCGTCATTTAGCAGGCGTGCCAACTGGCCACAGGCCACCTCAATAAATTTGACAGCAGCCGCTTCCCCATCCTGCCTCCTGTCATTAGACAGATTACCGAGAGAGAGAGATGACACCTAATCACATGAAATACTCATCCTTCTGTTGCAAACTGCCCCAGGTAATTGCAGGCCTTTTTAAGGCTGGGGATGTGGGTAGTTTCATCATTGTTACAATGGGGAATTGCATGGTCATCTGACAAAAAGCAGATGGAAAGCTTTCACTAACCTGGTGCTCTTCAGACTTCCCTCATCTGACATGGTCTTGGTGGAGCCTTTGTTCTTAGAGAGCCAAGACTTAACTCCATCCACACGGTCCTCCACTTCTGAATCTGTGTCCATCTCCTCCCCACTGTGAAGAAACCAAACCAAATCAACTAGAGTTGCTAAAGAGCACCCAGGACTTACCAACAACAAAAATACTCATCTTAAAATTTTTAATCTTTAAGTACAAGAATCTGTCAATGGAGATATTTAGGGATGTTTTAAAAACAATTTTTTCAGACACTACTTCTAAATCATTACCTGGCTGCTTAATATTAAACTGCATAAATATACCTTGTGTGACAGTTCAGAATCAATGTAAAGAGAGTTTCAGATTTATTATACCAAATATTTCATACAGTGTCAGATCACGTGAATTACATAGGCAAAGTAATGGTTAGTTTTCACATATTGAAACCTTTTTGTTAGCAGTTTACAGTTAAATTCTTTCTCATATAAAAATAGGAGTTAGTATGATGCCATGCAAATCAGACACAGGTATGCAACAGTTTGGTATCTGTTCAAGAGACAAATGTGCTGCAAATGCATTAGTGAAAAGGCAGTATGCAGATGAACCTCTTGGAAGTATAATTAACTTGTTTGGCTGGTTCCAAGCTGCTAGCATCTGTGTGACATGTCACCTGTCGCCCCTGGTGATTGTTATTGGAGTGGAGCCTTGAGACAGCCCCATGGCCCTACGCTTGACATGGCAATCAATAAACAGAGACCTACAGATCTGGATGAAAAAGCTAAGCAGATCCCAGGTGATTTTTTATTTATTTATTTATTTTTATTTTTTTTTAAATCGAAGCTATGGTGAATATCCTGCCTTATGCATCCCATTGTCCTAGAAGGTTACTGTGACACAAGGAGGTGAGCAAAGTGGCATAACCTCTAAGTCAATACTGACACCAGGGTCAAAACGCATTAAGTGAAAAATTCTCTTCTCTTTTTTCCCCTCCCCTCAGTGCTAGATATACTGCCTTTTTTGGCTGCACAATGTGTGAAATAAATTTTCACATTTCACACTTTTGAAATTGCAAAGAGACACATATGCTATGAAGGCGTAAAGTATGTTTGACTTGTGTTTCTGTGCTAATGAGAAAATTACATTCTTGTGATACAGTTCTTAGTTTCAAGGCAACATATTCTATATTAAAAATACAAATAATAGTGTTATTATAGAGAGCTGCAATTTCCAGTTCCTCTTCATTAATGGCTGATTTTGCCTTCCCTACAATACCTTTCAAACAGTCATGCTTCATCCATCTAAAATAATTGCCTCACATATCACTCAATTGTAGATATATTTGATCTTGTGGCTACATATAGCTAACCATCATTAAAAATAAAAAACAGCAAAGTAGGTAACAAATCTGTCTTTGTGGACTAGCTTATCTGTCTGAGTGTTGGAAAATGTGGTAAAATGCTTATAAGGTGCAAACACAATATTCCAAGAGGTGTGAGATGACAGCCAGACTGCTCCAGACTCCATAATAGCTCTAGATACCATATGTGCATTTACATAGGTCTGCCACTGAACAGAGTACTGTCTCCTTTGTCACCAATCTCTGTGTCACACATTCTTTTTTTTTTTCCCCCGCTCAGAACAAATTGTGTTCTTTCTTCACTTCTTTCTTTCTGGTGGTCTGACTGAAAGCAGAGCATCGGGAGGGAGCACAGAGCGCCAGGAGCATTAGATTCTTTAAGTGCTATTCGGGCTTTCTAAGAGCATTTATATCTTAACTTAGGGGCCCCAATTTTCTGGTAATGATGATCCCAGAGAGATTAAGTGGTCTGGTTATAATTTTACTACACAAACTCTGCCCACTGCAGAGTCTGAGCAGTGCCTTCTGAGGCAAAAGGTGAAAATTGTGAGTCTAAGTCAAGCTATTATATGTCACCCCTTTATTTCACACTCCCTCTACTTTCTTCTGCATACTAAACACAACTGATAAAAGCCCACCAGAAAACAAAAAGATAATAGCTTCATTAATACTAGCAAGTTGATTACACATGTTGCCCATTTGTCATCTCCCTGATGCTGTGACTTTTTAACATGATATATTACACACCAAAATACTGAAACCAGCCCACAGCGAAATCATCTCCATCTCCCACCCTCACTCTAACACACAGGCGTGCAAAATAAAAGGTGGCTTGCAATTGAGTGCTGTGCAAATGGTGTCACAAACGATTTGTCCTTGGCCTCACACTACTAGCTAACCAGTCCTGAGGCCCATAGATACAAACAAGCCCCAAGACTTCAGAAGCGAACATTAATCGCTTCTGACAATTGGCCTGCACTGGTTGTAAATCTTTGTCGCAAATACTTACAGTCAGCATCAAATCATGTATGGCTTGGTGCTATCGTATAAGTGCTAAATAACAGAAACATAAAACCATATAGTTATGGTATCTGTTTTACAGGCTCTAATTACTTAAAACTGTGAGCATTTTGCACTCTGATGTAACTAACCTTAACTTCAAGGATAATTATCACCTCGTGATATAGAAAGGTAATATTTCCAGTAAGCCAGTCAAGCATTTACATGTTTTGTAATGTACTGTGCTGCAATCAGAAATTTAAATGACACTACAATCATATTAATCCCAGTATTGTAACCTCTGTTTTGAAATATTAAGTACAAAATATTCAATAGTAATGTAATTCATCTGGAAAATCCACTTCATAATTAGGAGAAAATCACCACCTCCATTACTGTTCATCCATGCTGTTAATGCAATGATGTCGAAGGAGGGAAAATGTAATTAAGTAAACAAATCGTTGCTCTTTGCCTCGAGTTGCACAAAAAGAAAGGCAAAACACTGATACACATGGGCTGTTTGATGAAAAATTGAAAGACAAAGTGATTAATAAGAGCACAATAGCATGTCCCGTTGAAAAAGCAATCAGAGGTTAATGTAGAAAGCTATGGATATTTGCTACAAACAGAAGACTATGTTTCATTAATATGTTCTGATGAAAGTTTACATTAAATTATTCAGCATGCCAAAATCCTTTTACTGTACAGCAACTGAAAGAAAAGTGGGTTGAGTAAGTCAAAAGAAAACATTTAACATGCACAACCAATGACTATGCATTCTAAAAGAAAGACAAGATGAAGTTTTATATTTTAAGTTAAATGTTTCACGGCACTGTGAAATGAGATTGGATTAGTGGAATATTTGCATAAGTGGAAATCAAAAGCTCAGCTTTAAGTCAAAGCATTCAGGTAGTGCATTGTTCTATCGCCGTCGTCGCACCACTTGCTGTATGTGCAGCCATGAACAGTCACTTTGTGCTAATCATTCACAGTCACAGGCATCGCTTACATGACTGTTCTTAAGGTTTTCCAGAGCACATGTAAATTACTCCCACGAGACTGAATATTGAAAATATTTGCAGCAAAATATGACACAGAAAAAAAAGCAGATAACTGAAGACATATTTAGCAAACCACAAAATGTTATATATAAATAGAACTAGTTTCATATTTTTCTATTGTTTTTCACATATCTCTGATAGGGCTGTACAATGCCATATCGTTCATGATAATACTGGTATAAATTTTTACGTGATATAAAAATGTCATGTCGCGATATCATTGCTATAGCAACATCAGGCATTTACGTTCCCTAGTGCACGCAACAAGGAAACAAGCCCAGGCATGTCTGAGCATAAGAGCCATGTGTCAGCCTCCAACGACAATTTAGTACCTAAAAGGGAGCTACTTCAATGACCTCCAACAAAGCGCAGTGCTTTGCAAAGTATGCAAGAAAACTGTTCCAGCTAAAGGTGGAAACAATAGACTTGTTTCACCACTTAAAGCAAGAACACTATCAAGTATAACCAGGCTATAAAGAGGAGATACTAGCAGGTGGTGATATGTGACCCAAAAGTAAACGAATGACTCAACGGAGCGATGCTAGTGTACTCGCTACTTGTACACCATGTGACAGGAAAGTAAACAGTGGATGGAAATTACTGATTCGGTTATAATGGTGGAAAAGCAGGGTTTTAGGTAGCTGGTTAAAAAGCTCGAACCAAGATACAACATCCCAGGTAGAAAATATTGTGACAATATTGTGCAGCTCCTGAGTTACAAGGTTAAGTTACTTTAATGTTAAATGAAAGTGTTAAGCAGTTATTTTACAGTTTTATTTAAAATTTCTAGGGAAAATACTACTTAGGCTATTTTTGTGCTTACATTTGTCTTGCTGTGTCACTATAATGCTGCTGCTGTCACCTTGTTTCAATAGATTCACACTTCAAATTAGGAAGTCTGCCGTTAATGACAGTAGCTCATTGGGAAAGAAGGATGGAAAATGTCCTTATTTACGCTTATAAATGCTGCTGCCTGCAAGCATCAATAAAACGTGTTCAGAATTTTCTTTATATATTGTCAGAAATATCATTATCGCAAATTTTCATTAAATATCATGATATCATTTTGAGGCCACCCCTAGTCTCTGATCATACAAAGTACAGTAAATGAATATTACATTTATAATTTCGCATTGATGTATCATAGTGCTGCATTCACCATACTAGCTCAGTGACATGTGTTGCATGTGCTTTGGAAAAGCTGTAGAGGAACAAAAAGCCAATTAAAGAAAATTCAGTGCAACAGAACAAGCTCTTGATTTTAACAAATGCATGATGATATATTCTTCAAATGTAGAATAAGAATGATGTTCAATACAAAAATATATAAAGAGAGAATGATGCAGTATTACCGCATGTTTGTTAAAAATAATTGTTTTTAATACTTTGCTATTCTTCCTTTGGTTAATATTTTCCAAAGCAGTGAGAATGGTTTAAAGGAGAAAGACTGCAACATTTAGCCTTATAGTCCATTTTCCATTCTAGTTTACATTTCATCTAACATCAAACAAACAAGCCTTGAAATCTCTAATGAGGCGGACTGTGTACGGACACCGCCAGACACTTGGCACGAAATAAAATGAAACACCGGGGCCATCCTTTAAGCATAGCTTTTATCAGAGACGTATAACACAGACACTGCTTTCTATTCTATTTAAAATTACTTCGTCTCACAGTGTTACTGTGAACAAAAAAAAAAAAATGAAAGGATAAGGAATACTGCATTATTCTCCCTTGTGGTTAAAATGGGTGAGGAAAAAAAAACAAAACAAACTTGAAAACAACCATAATGACAGAAACAAAAGGAAGCATTTTCCATTCTCACGTTTTGTTCTTTCTTTTCTGATATTTTGTCACCATGTCTTGCAAACTGCCAGAAGTGTTGAAGACACCAAAAGGGAACAAGGAAAAAGAGAAACAGATAACGTTAAAAAAAATTTTTTTTTAAAACTCTGCAAAAGGAGGACACAACATAACAGCAAATAAATAATTTTAAATTTAAACACATAAAATAACTGTGTACTGTAAAGCAGTAAAATGATCTGTAAAACAATCTGTAATACAATCTATGCCCTCTGCTCAAACAGAGCTGGTGAGTGCACCTTCTTCTTGTTAGAGGTCTAATATTGCAGTCGGTGTTTACATCTGAGGGCTCAGAGCCAGCATAACCCTCAACTCAACTGCAAAGAGGAAACGGGTAACCAAACCAGAAAAACCAACAAAGAGACAAAAGATCAAAAGCAAGGAGCTGAATTAAACCATTTGAGAAGTATTTGGGGAACTGACAGAGTGTAGTATGACTTAGGAGAAGACGTAGGAGAAAGAACATGTTATGATTGACAGCCTACTAAAAAAGCTAGCAGTTCTCATTTGGTAACTTTCTTCCAACATACAAAGAGAATGCACTGTGGTACCTAAGGCAGCTAGATACATTGTAGTATGGTAACCAAGCACACAGATCTACTGAAACAAATGCAAATTTCCTTTGGAGAAGAATAAGTCTGCACTTTACCTGTTAATTAGGTCGTCGTTGTCATCACTCTCCATCTCATCCTCAATGGCAGTCTGCAGATCCCCTATCCTCTTGAAGGCTAGCTTAAGGTCCACTTGTAAGCTCTGATTTGCTGCCTCTAAGCTCTCGATGTCCATTTCCTGGTGAATGGATTGCAGCACAAAACAAACATGTTTAGCTCCTCCAGTGTAAACACCAGTGAATCCCAAAAGGTCACAAAGCACCCATGGCCTTACCAACTCATGTTTCTTGCGGCTTGCCTCAGCCTCTTTCTTGGACAGCTCTGCCATTTCTTCTTTCATGTCCCTTAGCTGCCTCTGCATGCGCTTATTCTGGTCCTTCTCCCTGTTTTCCACAGCAATGCGTTGGTTTCTCTCTTCTGTCATCTTTTCAAGACTCTCCTTCAGACGACCCACCAGGCTCTGGAGAGCAGTTGATGTGAAGTGGGTGAACTTATTAAGGTCACACATAGTATGGACAAGTGAACAACACTCAAGCCAAATTATCTTCTTTGATCTTCTTTAAGTAATTTCTCTCCTGCCTACAGCTGGCCTCTGTCAGTTGTGCCATTAATAATAAGGAAATTGAAATTTTGAACAGTGGTATGAGTTGCCCTTTGTCCAAATTGATTTTAATTCATTTTAAGGTGAATAACAGGGAAGGTGACCATCAACTGACTGACTCTGTATGAATCTAATTAAATTCATTCCATGATGGACACTTTTGTTATCTAGAAAGATATGAAGCAAAGCAAGGGACACTATAACCTTGCTTTATAGCGTCTTTGTCTTAAAATTACTAGGAAATTAAAATGTCAGATTTCCATTTACAGACAGACCAGAAGCATCATCTCACCTCCAAGCGCTTAACCTGTGTTTTCTCATACTCCAGTTTGGTCTCTAGCTCACGGATTTTAGCCTCCTGACGACTCACAAGTGACTTCTCCACCATGGACTGTTCTTGGAACTCTAACTGGTTCTGTAGCGAATGGAGCTGGAGGAGAGACACGCATATTTACACACATAAACACTCCCCGCAGAGCAATGTCCACTGTACACCTCCTTCTTGACCTCTGCTTTTTGCTTCCCCTCTTAAGTGAGAACTGTAAAAATTAAAATCAAGTCCTGACGTGTGTTTGTATTGAAATCAAAATACAGTTTGGTGTAAATTTAATCCATCTCTGTAAATATAAATATTGTGCATACAGCATAAATAATAAGCTCTAGATAAGCCCCAGATGTACAACAAATAGTTAAAAAGAAGAGCTTGTTGTTGAGACTGAGTAACAGCAAGCCACAGTAATTTCACAGGCCTTTAGAAAGCCTTCTGCTTCATGCAAAGCACGTTTTTTTTTTTTTTTTTTTTCCTTTTAATGGGG
>VUQS01046514.1:106680-117293 GCA_015108495.1 Heterochromis multidens
AAAAAAAAATTTGAGAGAGGAAAAAAAAAAAAACAAAGATAAAAAAATACAGTATGAAAAGTACAGACAGTGGCTGCAGGGCATTGTTTTAAACACTCAGTTTCACTTTGGCTATTTTTATGTTATAACTTTGCTCTTCTCCGCGACTGGCCGATGGAGCAACAACAGCACAAGCAAGAGTAGCCCACAGACCGGTTTCACCACATATTTTTGACACTGCCCCCATCTGACAAAAGACGGTCTCTGCAGGTGGTCGAGCAGGCCAAAGCTGCCAGTGGACTGCCAGTGGACTGCCAATGCGCTGCCGCTGCTGAACCTCAGTTTCCCCATTAGTCATGGTGGAATCAGTGTCTTCCGTGTTGTTAATCGCTGCTGCTGGCTTTGGTGGATCCAAACAGATTTGCTGTCATGTAGACAGCATGGGAAACCTCTAAATGCTGTTCTGAGTTTATGGTCTCAGTCACTCATTTTGAGTCATACAGAATAAAACATTAGGTCCTTTCTAAGTTTCAGAAAGGAGTATTGTCCAGGGTATGTTCATTTTCTTATGACTCGTGATCGACAGGTTGTTAACCAGTGAGCGTGTGGTGATGTTAGCTGCGTCCATCCTTAAATGCTGTCTATGGTCACTGCCGCCTGGTTACTGTTAACCGAATCATTATCTTGAGACCAGCTCTTACTGCAGTAACTTATCGCCAATGTTGTTTGACTGAGTGCTGTTTCAAACAACATCACCAATAGGTGATTGTGCATTTTTTGGATGGACTCACCTATAATGTCGATGCTGATTCAGGCTTTGTAGTAATCTGTCATTGGTACCCACAAGAGAATTTTCTACCAAGACTCACCAGGACTGTAATAAATATATTTTTAACTATTTTTATTAAGTAGGATTTCCTTTGCTCAAGCTTAAATAATTTTGGGGGTTATCAAAATAGCCAAAAAAAAATACCAGAAAATGCGTAGACCTCTGTAAAGTAAGGTAACTCAGACTCTTTGATTCAACGATATATGGACCAATCGTGGTTACCCTCTGAAGGTCCATTTTGAGCCAGGAAAAACCCTGCTTACTTGTACCAGTGAGAAAGCACAACTTGGCATCGCATAAAGAAATTTTTCAAGGATTTTTTTTTTTTCAAGACCATTTCTTTGAACTCATCACTTATGTAATGTAAGATGTTAGTAACAGGCAGCTTGTGGCAAGGTGAATCACAATAATTATGATTGGTTACTTTAGCATAACAGATGCCATTCTTATTACTCCGCTATGGTTGGGCAGAGACTGGGCCTCCTCTTTGTTAATGTTAATTGAATGTGACGTATCCAGGGTACCCATAGCCTGCTAATCAGCACTAATCTGATCCACTGGATTAGAGGATGGGAATGCTTGTAAGACACTGCAAACACTATGTGTGCCTCCTTCCTTCCTGAAGTGAGCCATCTTTCCAGACATCTTCCTAGTATTGTTTAGCCGGCTCTAATAACAATTCATTGAGGTGTTTTCTTTATGCACATTTAAATGGAGAATTATTCTTTTTAGTAATTCTTGAGTTCACGGGCAATAATTTGGTCTCCGGTAAAGTCTTGTGCTGATTGGGCAGTTCCTCCAAAAGGTTCTGGGATCTGGCTGTTCTTGCTGTCATCATCATAATCTCCCTCTTTCCTTCTGTGGGATTATTATGGCGATGAAGCAGGGCAGCCTGTGACTATCCACTGCTTTCTGCAGGCCTTTTCTTTGTTTTTTTTGGTATATTTTTTTTCTTCTGGCTGTGAACTGGTGGAATACCAGAAGCCAAAATGCTGAACCAGAGTGCTGTCATGATCTTCACTGGGATTTGTGGGGCGTTGGTGTTAATGGCAATGGCCTACTATGTCTACTGGTAAGTTGAATGTGAGACAAGTGGTGTGTCCTGTGGCCTCAGCATGTTAAGATTATACCATTTTCAGGTATATTTTGGTGTCTGCCAAAAAGGCTTTGGGCTTCAACCAAAGGAATATTTTTGCAAGTTGTTTTTGTTTTTTGTTTTTTTTTGTTTTTTTTTATGTGGGGTTTAATTTTCGCAAGCTTAAAATACATTTTTGTTTATCAGATGGCCAAAAATAACAGGAAAATGCATAGACTTCTGTTAAGTCAGGTAACTTGGATGCTGTGCCTTAACAATATGCAGACCAGTTGTGGTTACGTCACCCTCCCAAGGCAAATTTTATGCCAGAAAAAAACCCTGGTGTTTACTAGAAACCAGTAGCTCTTGAAGTCCAGCGTAGGCATAACTCAGCTGTTCTGTGCTGTAAGTGGAGCACAGACATTTGCAAACCAAATTAAGTTTTTTATAATTAAATTGCATTGATAAAGGAGCAGTTCCTGCCAAGATGTGGCTGAACTTTGCCATTATTTTGGCTAGTGTCTCTAAATGTACTTTTCTCATTTTGGAGACTCTTAGCAAGCAGTTGGTATAGAAGTTGTATTCAGGTGATACAGAGCAACAGCAGCTGTCCGGCCTTAAGCAGCTTTAACCCAGTCAGCAGTACTAATCTTTCTTCCAGGTTGTGTGGGCTCACAGGTGGGCCCATCACCCTCAGGGAGCTGGACATCCACCAGCTGTTTTTCCTGTTTCTCTGGACATCTTATAGGACAAACCAAGTGTATATGTTTCATTTCCAGAGTATTTCAATGTTCATGTGTTTGGTTAACATAAAAAAAAGTTTTGTTTGACTTAAATCTATGTTGGTGTTTTAAACCCACTATTGTTGAGATTCTCAAAGAGTGAGCGTGGGCATTAAAGCACTAGTCTTAACACTGAACTACTAACCCAAATAGCTGACATGGAGCACTGATCCAATCAGGCATTGGCTGAGAAACGGAAGTGTTTACCTGACAGAGAGACTAGTCTTGCCATGGCTATGTGTCTGTATCAATACACTGCAGTAACCAACAGAAAAAAGTGAAAACATGGACAGAACAAATATGTTGTAGAAGATGCATAGCCATCCTTAGAAAACCAGGTTACTTACCACAGAAGACAGTATGACTGTGCTGTTGGTTGAAAAGGACATTTCAGTACAGAAAAGTCAAAGATATGTTTGAGAAAATTTAGAAAATGTGTCAACAGTAAATACGTTGTTTACTGGCATGTTTCAATGGTGTCATTTAGTACGTATATTTGTAGAGGCAGAGTAAGAATTTCAGTGATGCACTCATTGTGAAATTCTAGGCTAATACCAGTTTAAAACAACAATTTGGCCAATAGCAGATACCAAAGTTATACTTTTTTTTTTTTTTTTGGTTGGTCGTTATTGTTTTCAACAACAAACATCTCATCATAAAGATTTTTTTTGGGAAACCTTTCAAGTCTTCATCATACCATAATTGAACATTTAACTAGCACGAAATTTAAATAACACAATGGATAAACACCGGCTAGTGCTTAACAATGTTTTGTCGAAATATTGGCTCCCTAAAAATGTTATAAAAACTGTAAAATTTAGTTGGACTCACTTTACATTAATTCTCAAATGTGTTGAGTGCCTTTGATTCACTGCTTGTTTGCATTAATGCACAAGCAGCTGGTGGGCAAAATTGAATGTATTCTGAATCAAGGCCTAGACTTGCGCTCGAGTGAAAGTTTGTGGTGACTCTGTATGATTACAGCTCTGCACAGGGGGTGGGTGGGTGGGTGGGTGTGTGTGTGTGTGTGTATATAAAACTGGGACAAAGTTCACGATGTGTGTAGAAGTAACTCCGCCTGACCTAACACACACACAGTCACTACAGGTTGCCAAGATAAATCATGGCTGGGGAACATTTCCATCAGCAGCTTGTGGCCAAACATTGCACACTGACAGCAGCTGATTGTAAAGTTAAAACTTCCAAGAAAAGGTTAAGGAGTTTAGCTGTAAAAATATTAACAGAAGTCCTGCTTCTTTGGCTTGTAAACCTAGTTAATAGAAGAAATGCATAAATCACCATTTTCACATGCAAAACCAGTGTGGTTTCATTCCTGCAGGATATAAAATTCCCAGTTTGAAGTTGAAGAGGGGACATGTTTCTTTAAAAAATGCTCTTCAGTCTAATACTGTAGCAGCTATTAACCCTTTGTGGCAACTTAGTCTGGACTTCCTCATTATCCAGAGTGTTTTTCAACCCATCTCAGCCATAACAGAAATGTGCAGTAATTTAACCTCCCCCCTCCCTCTCATCATGAACAAAGGTCACGTGTAACATAATGCAGAGACTGCGGTCCATGTTTGGAAAGACAGTCGAGGTGGTGTCAGACTGTTTTTTCAACACTTCAGAGCGATTTCATGTCCAGAGATTTGTAAACACATTTATGTTGATTGTCTGAGAAGATTGAGCTGAACGTCTGCAGATGTGCATGTAAGATTTCATTTTGTTTACACCCAGGCTACTAAATTAGTGTATTGGGTTGCAGTGTGTGAGAGTGAGTGCACTAGATAAGACTTGTTGCCTACACACTCTAATCTAGCTTTGTGTCAATGATACGGTTCAGTTGAAAACTGGTTGGTTTGCTCTTCACTGTGACTGTTGTTGAAGTATGTAGCAGACTTGAGGTAAAAGGAGTTGGTTTTCCTCATACTTTTCCTCTTTTATTATGGTTTATAATTTGTTGTAATTGTAACATTTTTTTTTAAAACTCTTAACCAATTCAAACTCTGTCTTTTGTGTATGTTATTTGTGAAGGATGGGTACTGAGTACACATTCTGTGTGAACAAGAAACAAGTCATTTCAGATAACATGGGAAGACTGTCTGTGGTTGAAGACTGTTATGTCATTTGGAAGCACACCAGGCACAGAGTGTTTGCTTCTCCCTTGTTCAGCATGCAGGCAGACAGTACACAGCTTTCCTTTTTGCTTGTTTTCTGACACAGTTGTTTCAGTGTATAAAATTGACTACTCACATGTGGATGTTACTGGTACAAATAATTATGTTTGTGATCAAAACACAATTTTAGTTTTCACAATAATGTCGTTTTACTTTCACTTTTTTAAACTGTTGAATGAAGTCAAGTCCTTTTGATCCACAGGTAAATACCTGATTAATCTCATGTTTTACACTGGAATTATATATTCAGTTATTTTCCAATGTATCTTTAGAAAAGTTGAGCTCATAGTTATAGTTTTATATGTGTATACATTTAATTGAAATTGTTTTTATATGAGGCATAGTCAGCAGTCCTGAAGTGGCTTGAGTGCCCTCAAAAAAGCTTAAAAGTGGCTTGATGTGCTCTTTAATGGACTGGTGCCGGTGCCGTCCATTCAACACTAGTGGACCTGTGTTAATCATAATGATTATTCACATATAGTAATTGTCAATAAGAACAGAAGTGTCTTTGAACAGTACACTGTGACATTTATTGTTTTTAAAAGAACGACATCTAGTAGCACCTGGTGTTATGACAGCACACAGATTATTTTATATACATCTTGTCTGAATAATAATGAGTTAAATTTATTTTCATTACCTGCCTATGTGTATTCATAAAGACTCTGCAACATATATAGTAGTAGCTCAGAGCTAACTTATCACACCCTGATCTAGGGGCAATCAGATGTTCCCACTTCATCTACTGGAGGAAAATGGAGAAGTCACAAGAAACCCTCACAAGCCCAGACAGGACCCAGTATGTAGGGTCTCTATCTGGGCTCTTGGCAAAGGAACTTAGACTGCAGATGTTCATTATTTTCAAGATTGATCATGTCTTCAAAACGCTGATTGCTTTATTTATTTTTTTTATTTGAATCGCTCTAGACGTAAGAAGAGATTTGAAGCTCTTTGTTCAGTTATATTTGGTTATAACATTTTATTTATATGTTTTTGTGTTAGAATAATGTTTTCCATTTAATGTTCTAATGTAAAATATTGAAATTTGAGGGCTAGGCACCTTTTCCCTCATATGACTGATGTAGAAAATGCATCCACTACAAAAAAAGAAAAGAAAAAAAAGTACAGCAGTAAAATCAGAACAGCCAAAATAAAAAAACCACAGTAAAAGCTCTTTGACATCATTTATGTGTGAACAATGGCACGTTACTTAGCAAGGCTTGTTCTGCAGTGCCAAGAAGGGTTCACATGCAGAGACTACAAGCTCTGCAATACATACACAACATCCATGTAGACGCAGTTTCAGCAACTACATCCACTGTTGAAACTTTCTGTATACACCCGATGTGGCTATCCATAGTGTCACAGCCTTCACCCTTTGATTCATTCACACACTGAAGAACGATGGGGGGCTGTCTCTGACCTCCTTACGTTATTAGCTAAAATTATTCATCCTGTTTGATGAAACAGGCACTATGCATTTATTAAATTCTGTTGTAATGGCTCTGCAGTGTAGCCTGACTCCCGTCACAGCCTCTCCTCTGCTGTTGTTCTCAGGTCTGTGGTGCTGGCAGACGGGCCGTGTAAACGGGGCTTGTAAAAGGACTCCACCGTGGTAAGAGTCACTGTTGCCGCCTTGAACATCTTAAAGCATGTTTGCCCGAGGAACAGCAGACATAAGCACCCCACATCCTTTTTCTTTACACTGATCTGATCATTCTTTATCATCCTGCATGTCTTTTGTTTTCTCCCTCGTCTCTTACATTCACTGTGTTCGCCTCCTCTGTTTCTGCTCCCTGTCAGGTTGGTCGTATTGTATAGAGAGGAGCCCGCTCAGCCCTTCAGGCTCCTCAGCCATGGCTCTGTTGACCTACCTGAAGAGCCTGTTCATCTTGCAGTTGCTGATGGGCTTTGTGTTTGTGGTGAGCGGCCTCATCATAAACTTCATTCAGCTGTGCACCTGCATCATCTGGCCGATCAACAGGCAGCTCTATCGCAGAATCAACTGCCGGCTCTCCTACTCCCTCTGGAGCCGTGAGTATAGAGGATACTCGTGTGTGTTGCTGCAGATTTTTGTAGAAATGTGATATTTTTTTTAAAATATGTAAACAAGAAAAGGTGTAGAGTGGTGATTCTGAGCTGCACAGATTGCAAATAATTACAAATCTGGCAAGAACACAGCAATAGTGGCACATACAATGAGCCGTGTTTGGGACATCTGTTGGATATTATGCTGTTTCTACATAGAAAGGGTTTCAGCTGCATTTTCCACTTGAATGTTTGAAACACTTTCTGTGTAGAAGGGGCTTCATATTCAGTCTCATTTTAGCTAAATTAAATGAGTCCTAAGCAGCTACATCCTCCACAATTATCACCAGTTACTCACTAAAATTGTCTGTCAGCTGTTTACTAGAGCTTTTTTCTGCTAATGACTGCAGCTGCTTTTATTAACCCTATGACAGACATTAAATTTGCTCCAAAGTAATTATCTAAAATTACATGAAACACACTCAAAGATTTGCTGATAATTCTCTGCAGGGACTGAAGCACTGCAAAACTGAATAATATAACACAGATACACTTGCATTTTGTACCTTAATATGTTATTTATATGTAAGATGTTATAAGTGATGATTTTTTCCCCGGTAATTTCTTAATGTTCCTGCTGTGTCATCGTCTCTGTGCAGAGCTGGTGATGCTTCTGGAGTGGTGGTCGGGCACAGAATGCACCCTATACACCGACCAGGCTACGGTGGACAGGTTTGGCAAGGAGCATGTCATCATCATCCTCAACCACAACTTTGAGATTGACTTCCTGTGTGGCTGGACCATGTGTGAAAGATATGGCGTTTTAGGGGTCAGTCAAGCACCAAACCTTGACTCGCGTTTTTTGTGTTTTAAATTATTAAAGTTTGTCAGCATTATTTGCTGCTCTTGATGACTTAAGTCGTAAGTGTGAGAAATCAGAGTTTTGTAAAAATGTGTGTCTTTCCTCCTCCTTTAGAGTTCAAAAGTGCTAGCCAAACACGAGCTACTGAAGGTCCCTCTAATTGGCTGGACGTGGTACTTTCTAGAAATTGTTTTCTGCAAGAGAAGGTGGGAAGAGGACCGAAAAACTGTCTTTAAAGGACTAGACAGGCTCAAAGACTATCCTGAATATATGTGGGTAGGTGCAATCACAATGTTTGTCCATCGCCTGGCCTGTGAGTTTAGGTGTAAAAGTTCAGCAGCTTCCTGGCAACCATTTGTATAAAGACATTATATTGTGTTTCTAAAGACAGTCAACTTCATCCCAGTTGCTTAATCAGGATTGTGAAATATCCTCTTAGAGTTGTGTTGACTGCTTCTGATTTAGTGATACATGGGGGTCATGATTTCATACAGGAGTCTAACAGTGCAGACAAGGTGGTGCATTTATTTAAGAAAAACCAGTTAAAATTATCACCTGTAAAATGAGTAAACAACCCCCATTGCAAAGCAAAACGAAGAGGAGATGATGATGATGAAAATTCTTCAGATTTTTAAAGAAAATGATTATTTATCTGATGCTACAGTTACTGCCCTTTGCCCCAGTTTCTTTTTTCCTAAACTGATCTTGGCAGTGATACACAAATATTTCAGCAGCTGTATTTGAAGTGCCTCAACATGAGTTTGCGTGTTTATTTTTTTTCTGTGAAACATCATGAACAGAACTGTCCACTGTGCGTAAACAGACTGAAGAGGCATTTAGCCTACTTCAGGCCACAAAATGGCTCTTTTGTGTTTACAAAAAACATAAATGTTGTCTTTAAATAAACAGAAAAGTGGCTACATCCATCACCTTTTACCTGGTGACAGCTGAGGCCTGTAGTACAAAGCAGGATTTGGGTTTAGCAAGGTAGCTTCAGGTTAGATCCTGGCTTTCCAGGGTTATGATGATTTTGGTAAATGCTATGACCACCTTGTGCGGATAGTGAGCCACTTTCTAAACTCGCTGGCTTCCCTGATGAGCATCAGTTATCGATTGAGTGGAGGAAACTCCAGTCTTCCTTGCTTCATTTTCAAATTCATTTTGTTGCTCGATACACGTTTGTATAGCTACATAATCCTTGTTGATGTTAAATAAGATTTACAAGTCAGCCAACAGGTTTTAATTATACTTTTATATTTTTCACTGGCTCTTCAGACTGTTTAACACTGTCAGGGTTGCAACTGAAAGAAAATTGTCTTACACACCATAGTAATTTGAGTCAGATCTACTCCTGCCTTGATTAAGGAGGAATGATATTAACAAGTTTATAAACTTACACAGATGTAATGTTTTTAATAGCGTCTAATACTGGCTGCAGTAACATAGTTTGTCCTTAGGGTGAGAAACATGCAGCTCCAGACCAGCCTACATTTGTAGGCTATGACGGTTATCTTTGAATAGATTCAGAAAACATAGATGGATAAAGCAGGTTGATAGCAAGTGTCATGTGACTGCTCCACGCAATTGTGGTTGTTTGGCTTTGTGGAGTCAGATAACAAACAGGTATCCCGAGTATGCTGAACTTGCTTTACAGGCCCCAGAGTCTGTCTCACAGTGATTCAAGCAGTTCTTTGGCTGAGATTAGGCAGATGAGCAGTTGATCTAATTATCCTTGAAGTCAAGCATCAGGCCACTGCTAATGACACGGCTTTTATGTGTTAAAATAAACATCCGCCTGTCTGCTGTGTTATAATTGAGGTAATATATTGACTGTATTTTAGCATAGTGTTAAATTCAGTTGACCTCTATTTGTACCTCAACCAACAGAAGTAGGGTAGTGGATGGGTCAGGATAAGAGGTCACCTTAACTCTTCCTCCTCTCTCTCTTTACAGTTTCTGCTGTACTGCGAGGGCACCCGCTTTACAGAGAAAAAGCACCAAATCAGTATGCAGGTTGCAGAGAGTAAAGGCCTGCCGAAGCTCAAATATCACCTATTACCCCGAACCAAAGGATTCACCACCACACTGCAGTGTCTTAAAGGCACAGGTGGCGTTCACAAACGCACACACTCAAAAACGATATTCAGAAATTTAAAAAAAACAGTTAGCTTACAGTCTGCTCTTCTTTCTCTTAACAGTAACTGCTGTGTATGATGTGACTCTTAACTTCAAAGACAACCAGACTCCCACTCTCCTGGGCATTGTCAACGGCAAGAAGTACAAAGCTGATATGTCTGTAAGGTGAGCACCACTGACGCCCACTGTTTACTTTTGATTCATCACTTTTTGTAATAAGGCATTGGACTGCCAGCTGTTTCTTCAAGTAAACCACAATAAATGAGGTTTAAGCATTTTGGTCTCCGTCCAACTGCATTTTGTCCTGTAATAATCAAAGAGACACTGAGACTGGCTAGGCTCCAGGACATTAGCTCTAACGGCCGGGGTGCTCCCCTGAGCTCAGAGCTCCTATTAGACAGACAGATTACACCACAGTTTGATTTTTACTTAAATAAAACTGAAAGCAGGATAGTGGAGGACACTTTTTAGCTTTAAGGTCAGGTCGACTGTAGGCAGTTAAAAATACTAGGTATTTAAGTTGCCTGAAATCACTTGGTATGATAATATAGCAGAGGGGAAATGTGTTTTGAGAGAGGGCGGCACCTGGTGGTGAGAAGCTGCCACTACAGGCCAGATGTCTAAGTTCTTTTTTTTTTTTTTTTTTTTTTTTTTTTTTTTTTTTTTTTTTTTTTTTTTTTTTTTTTTTTTTTTTTTTTTTTTTTTTTTTTTTTAATTTTTTTTTTTTTTTTTTTGAGTTATTTAA
>VUQS01046514.1:122075-133519 GCA_015108495.1 Heterochromis multidens
TTTAATTTTTTTAAACTTTTTTTTTTAAATTTTTTTTTTTTTTTTTTTTTTTTTTTTTTTTTTTTTTTTTTTATTTAGGAAAGAAATATTACAAATTTGTCCTTTTCCCCCCCTTTTCTTAATCCTTCAATACGATCAAATGACGCTAAAAATTTACAACACTTTAGATTAGCTGCACGATTTTCTGAAATCTCAGATGATCCAATTAGCGGACACTCTTGCATCAGCTTTTGTTTTGTTTTCTACAGCTGTTTTTATGTTTTCTTCGATTTTAAACACTTGAGAATATTAAAGGATTTAATCACAAAGCAACTCCTACTCTTTTGACTTATTTGGATTTGTGTGAGTTTCTCTCTGTGCGTGCAGCACTTCAGGTGAAAGGAGCTCAGTTGTGACACCAGAGGCGAGGAGGGAGGGGTACTCGAGTCCACACAGGGATCAGTTTTAACCATTTCCTCCTCCCATCACTTCTCCATAAGCAGAACTTTCACAAAGGCATCCATCCACCTTAATTCATCATGACACACCCACAATTTTCATTTGAGATGCAGTATAAAGTCACACAAGTGTGATAATGCGAGGATTGTGTAAACTGAACATATGTATATAACACAAATGATGAATGTCATGCTCACTTTTAGATATTGTAGAGATGTATTTAGCTGCTCTTTAGACCTTTTGAATGACGCATTAACTATCAGATGTCCACAGGACATTTTGGTTTTATTGTCACAGGAAGTGTGACAGGATATTGAGACTGTATAAATATGTACATAATGTAAATCATGACTATGAGATGCTCAGTTTTAGAAAAGGTATAGATGCTCTTCTGTTCTTTTACAGACAGCACCACAAGTTTAGGCTACCAAACTCTGAAGAAAAAGCTACAGCAGATGAAGATTTAAACCCCGCTGTCCTGGGTGCAGTTTACAAAATTATCTGCAAAGATCATACTCAACACTCTGGAGCTGTAAATAACGTCAGCGATGCCTCTCTTCTAATTAAACCACAGATGGAAAGCTGTAGTCACAGAGGATGCTTACAAAGCATTTTTCAGACTTTGTAATTAATCATTGTTTCT
This sequence comes from Heterochromis multidens, assembly GCA_015108495.1. Classification (NCBI taxonomy): domain Eukaryota; kingdom Metazoa; phylum Chordata; class Actinopteri; order Cichliformes; family Cichlidae; genus Heterochromis; species Heterochromis multidens. The sequence goes on from VUQS01046514.1 coordinate 123,157, forward strand.
TACTGTAGTCACTTACTTTTTGCATGATGTGCATTATTGCACCGTCACTGAATCGAGTTAATTCTGACTCAGGGACTTTTACAGACTGGCAATACAACAGCTGTGGCATTAACTCTGAATCTGAATAAATAAAAATGGCTTTCTGGTGAAGCAAGGCTGAAAAAGTGTGATTTTCTTTCTTTGCTTTTGTTTAAACACCAGGTAATCTATTTACCTGGTGTTTAAACAAAACTGGTATAAAACTGGTGTTGTTTTTCCCCAACAGCAACTTTAAACACTCACAAATGCATCATCATCTGAAGTTAGAACTGGAAAAATATAAATCTAGAAGACCACTCTGAAAGGACAAGACTAATGCCAGGTTTTGCAGTTTTACAAACCTGATCCAAAAGTTAATGGGTATTCCTAGTGCCCGTGCTCCACCCTTCCACCAGATTTCATACAGCTTGTCAGTTTTCACATAATATACCCAACAAACGGCACTAAAAACATGCGACCACCTCAGAGACAGTATAAAAGTAAAAGTAATAGCACTGTGAAGTTTCTTTTTGTGTGCGCTAGATTAATGTACATATTTATTTTGTCATATTTGTTGAGTTGTTTGAAAAGTTGCATTTGAAATTAACTGCCATTAAAAAAATAAATGTTACTCCGTTTATGCTTACTTCTCTGTAGTGCTAGTTAGATGCTGAATACTGCGACCCAAACTTTATTTACATCTGCATAATGAATATCTCACATTGATGGGAAGGAAAGAAGAATGTTTTGAAGGTGTAAGCGAGCAGTGCAGTGGAATGTCATTATTTTCTTATTACTGAGCAAGTATATCAAGTATGTCAGGCTGCAGCACAAGAAAAATTAACTCATTCTCCAGTAATATGCATTTAAACTTGTAAGAAAACTAAATTTTTCTGGTGTTTAATGAGGAGGAAAGAGAGTGTTCAATGCATGTTAACAGCATCTAGATTTCCAAAATTTGTCAAAATGAATTGATCTAAAAGTGTACAAGGAAACTCTACAATCCTACCATTAACCAAGATTACAATAAAACTATTTAAATGTAATGATTTTGCTAAAGTATAATAATTATCTCACAGCAATCAATCAAATGCTAGAATATGCTTCAATAAAGTTTTTTTTTTTATTAACCATTCCATTATTGGAACATATTGAATTACATATTGAATACATTTTGCCTTATCTATGCAGTATATTATATATACAGGACTTTGGGATTCTGCTGCTAATGTTTGCATCTACAGAGGTCTTAAAAGAGTCGTTTCCTGAGCAGTTTGGAGCTGTTTTGGAGGACTGACGGCATGTTTTGGCTCACCACTGTGTAAAAACCCAGAAAAGACCCTCATATACACTCACTGAACTCAGGCCCTGGCCTTTGCTGTTCTGGCACCTTGATGTAATTATACTGCTATGGAGATGTTAACTGTGTGTGCTAATTACATGATATCTTCCCCTAGCGGAGTGGTGCTGGCTGGACTTTGACCTCTCATCAGACAGAGAGCTGAGTCAAACATTAAAGCTCAGGCTCATACTGGGGCTGCTTTGTTTTTGGGAAAACTGCTATTTCAAATGTAGTGGATCACATTTAAGTGATATTTAAAAAGATGGATGACAATGTTTTAATGGCCCGCAGACCACATAAAGGTATGTTACTGACTTATACTTTTATTTCAGTTTTTTGAGTACAAATGCCAGGGTTGTGATAATTCACTGATATATTGTACTCTGCCGGCAGGGAACAAACACTGTCTCCAGGAGCTGAGGATTGTCCTTTTGGGGCACGACTGGCTGGAGAAGAGTTTGACAGGAAACACCATCCTCGGCCGACAGACGTTTGACATCAGCCGAGACGTGAAGATGTGTGTTAAGAGACAAACTATTTTTGATGATGGGTGCAAAGTGATTGTGGTCAGTACCCCTGAAAGGTGGATCCACTACTCTGTCCAAGACCCTGGCCTGGTAAATGTGAACACGGCAGCCTGTGTGGCCATGTGCCTACCAGGACCTCATGCTTTCCTCATGGTTATACCTATCAGCTCTCACAGAGGTCGTGAATGGACAGTAGAGGGACCTATGGAGCTGTTAAATGACACCCTATGGAGGAACACAATAGTAATATTCACAAGATATGAGAGGCTGAGGGGGGTGTCTGTGGAGAGTTACATTGCAAAATCTAAGTTTCTGAAAACCCTTTTGGAGAAATGCATGTATAGATACCACCTTTTAGATACAAGCACTTGGGGAGAAGATGATCCTTTTCAGGTTGCAGAACTTTTCAGCAAGATTGATGCAGTGGTTGAAGAAAACATAAAAGCCGGAGGAGTTGGTTATTTGACTAGAAATGACGAATTCTCCAAGATAACAGAGAGGCAAAGGAAAAAGGTGGAGGAGAGGGCAACTTTAAGGCAAATGAATGTGCAGATGGTAAGAAGAACACTCGGATCTCTACTGGGTAAGCATCACTTCATGCACCTATTTTTTTTAAAAGACACTATAATTATTTAACTTTTTGCTGTCTACAGGGCAAATATAGGACTAAAAAATCAATGACAATAAATAAATGTAGAAAAAGGAAAAATAAACAAAAAGGATTCAAATTAATTACATTTCCTCTCAAATCAACACGGGCCTTCTGCTCGATCGTCTCCGACTTGCATAAAAATTTTCGCTTCTTATATCAAATATGTTTCAAGATATTTTTTTTTGAAAAATTTTTTTTGCACATTGAAATCTGCAGCAATGTTTGAACATGAATACCTCAAATACTATTAAAGATAAAAGCCTGAAATTTTCACTGGTCTTTTTTTTACTATCAAAATGAATCAGAATCAGAATCTATAATTTGGGACAAATACATCAAAAAAAGGATTGGCTAGTTAAAAGAAATCCAGAAACAACAAAACAGTCCCATATTTGAGCACACATTAATAAAAACCTTCACATTGCAAAAGACAACTAGTGACAATTTCTAAATAGTATATAGGCGAATTTCACAATACTGTAAAATAAAGCATGTAGAATACTTTGTAACATAAAATTCTTAGTTACAAAAAATGAAGAAAATACCATTTTCATTCAACTTTCATGCTTTAAGCAAATATGACAAATTGTACGACAAACACAAGAATATCAGTAGATTGTCCTGTCCAAATAGAACAAAATACTGGAGTTTGCAGATGGTACTCTAATTATAACTCAGAAAATAGATTAGTTAAATATGTGCATATTTTTTATTTTCAAGCCTTGGGTCACTCCATCTCAAATCATCAAATTTTTAGAATATTTTATGCTCCGCCAACTCCAATTTGCATAAAACCTTTATGGTCCAAAGTTTGAATATACAGTGTATAATGATTGCTGTTAACTTTATCTTCATATATCAAATACCTTTTTAGAGATCTATTTTTTTTAAAGAAGCCTATCGACCCAATTTCATGCCATTTTTCTTGAACATGACGATCTCAAAAACTATTAAATATAAAAGCCTGAAATTCTCACTGGTCTTTCTTATCATCAACATTAATCAGGATCTGTAATTTGGGACAGATACACCAAATGTCTGCTTATTGGCTAATTAAGTTTTTATATTTACATTTATATATCTTGGGCTTCTCTCAATGAGAAGGCCAAGAGTGTGCAAAGCAGTGATCAAAGCAAAGGGTGGCTATTTTGAAGAATCTAAGATATCAAACATGTTTTGGGTTATTTCACACTTTTTTGTTTACTACATAATTCCATATGTGTTCATTCATAGTTTTGATGCCTTCAGTGAGAATCTACAATGTAAATAGTCGTGAAAATAAAGAAAAAACATTGAATGGGAATGTCCAAACTTTTGACTGGTAGTATATGTATAATTTCAGAGTAATTATTATATGTTCAAACTTTGAGCCAGAACATTTTTCATGCTAATTGGAGAAGGTTTAACAGAAAAGAGATTGGAGTGATCCAGGTGTCAAAAATGAAAAATATGCACATATTTAATTAAATTATTTTATAATTAGAGTACCATCTGGAAACTCCAGTATTTTGTTCTATTTGGACAGGACTATCTACTGATATTTTTGTTTTTGTGGTACAACTTGTCACATTTGTTCAATCCAGCTTGAAAGTTGAATGAAAATGGCATTTTCTTCATTTTTGTGACTAAGAATTTCTTGTTGAAAAGTATTCTACATGCTTTATTTTACATTATTATGAAATATAACTATATACCATTCAGAAATTGTCCCTAGTGCCACGATACGACTGTGTAGCAGGCAGGGTAGGACCCAAGTGCAAGACTCAGGAGGTGGGAAGTAAACTCAGATAGGCAGCTTCAATGCGGAAGACTTTCCAAAACATAACAATACAAAAACTCAGGCCAAGCAGCAGCAGGGACTTACAATCTAGGAAGCTAGGAATCCCAGAAGCACCACAAAGGACATAACAAAGGAATAGGGAAGACTCAGACAATAAATACACACCAGGTAATGAGGGAAGAGGAAACAGGTGGGACCACAGCTGACACTAATCACAAAGGACAAGTGAAGTCGAACTAAATACAAGGCACAAGAGACAAGAGACTATCAAAATAAAACAGGAACTAACACCAAGACACAGACTCGAACATCTGAACTTGACACAAAGAGAAAGGTCAACAAACGGAGACAAGACTGACTGCATACACAGGAGACACTAAGGACAAAACACAGAGTCAAGACTAGGACAGACTGGGACATGAAATGGAACTAACATCATCTGAAGAAGAACTAAGAACTAGAAGCATAGGAAATAAAACTCAAAAGCACTAGGAAATAGCACAATAAATAAAAGATCAAAAACAATTGAGAACTAGAACATAATACCATCTCAAAGCCAAAAGGAACCAAAAACCCGCAAAACTCAACACTCTGGGTCCAAGACCCAGGGACCATGACAGCTAGTTGTCTTTTGCACTATGAAGTTTTTTCTTAGTGTGTGTTCAAATATGGGACTTTATAGGACAGCTTGAAGTTTTTTGGGTTTTTTTTCATATTTTAACTGGCCAATACTTAGACACTTAGACACCCAAATTACAGATCCTGATTCATTTTAAAGATAAGAAAGACCAGTGAAAATTTCAGGCTTTTATCTTTAATAGTCTTTGAGATATTCATGTTTAAACATGAAACAGATTTCAATATGCAAAAAAATTGTTTGACAGTGGGTCAATGGAACATTGTTCAAAAAAATATATCTTGAAAAGTATTTGATATATGAAGCTAAAATTTCACAGCAATCATTATATATTTCCCAAATTTGGACCAAATTATTATGCAAATTGGAGATTGTCGAGCAGAAAATTTTCCAAAAATAGGCTGATTCGAGTTGGAATCTCCCACATATCTACAGTACATTTGTCCTTCTGGACAACTGTCAGCTCAGCAGTCACCAATCTGTTTATTGTAGTTGCATATAACTAGACTGAGAGATACACAGTATTTATACGGTTTGATTTACTTAGTAGTGACTTATTTAATACCAAATATTCTAATAATAACATTCTAATAATTTGACATTCTGGACTTCTGATTTTCACAAGTTATAAGCCATAATCAACAGAATTAAAACACAAACAGTTTTGAAACATTTCCTTTTACGTATACAATAATGAATATAGTATATATTAGAGTTTACCATGTTGAATTAAATTACCAAAAAACAGATCAAACTTTTCACAATATTTTTTTTTTTTTTTTTAGATGGACTAGTGAAAAACAGTACAGTTTAGGTAAAGATCAATAAATTCTTAAAGCAAATAATTTTAAAAAGTTCAAAGAAATTTAAAGTTAAATACAATCAGGAAAGGTCTCCTATAAAAGTGTGTTTTATGATGGAGGTTACTGAATCAGCTGACCGGATGATCTCAGCCAGATCATTCCAGGAACTTGATTGCAAACGGTTTGTCTCCTGTAGTTTTTAGCCGGTCTGCTAAAACAATGCAAAGACCTCTTCCAGAGAATATCAAAATCATATAAATATATAAAATATCAAAATACTTATTGGAATGTATGGTGCTAAATGAGGTCAAATGAATGATAATATTGCTCTTTAACTGCCGGATGTGTTAATACGCAACTTTATGCAAACAGTTTCACAACATGAAATTAAATGTCAGATATTCAAAGGTTTTCTCCTCAAGCTGCTGAAAATCAGCTAATATTAATATGATCGTGTTATGATTTTATGGTTCTACTGAGTAATATCTAATAATAAAATCTCTTAGAACAAAACTTGCCCCTAATAAAGGAAACTGCTCCCTTACCCAAACCAGCCTTATGGCACATCTAAAATTTGTCATGCTCATGTAATGAATGTAAGATGAAAATATATTTCTGAAGCTAACATTATTACCTAAATCTTGCATTTCTACAATATAGAAGAGTTTCCTCCAATTTCAGCACTTCGAATTCTGCTGGTGGGACCGAAGCAGGTCGGGAAGACCTCAGCTGGAAACACTGTCTTTGGGGCTGATGTCTTTCCTGCAGGACATCCAACATCACAGTGCACTGAGAGGGAGGGTGGTGCTGACAAACAGCGAATAACTGTTGTTGACACTCCAGGATGGCATGGGCGATACTGCTCTGAGGACACTCCATGGGAAGTACAGTATCTGATTAACCACAGTGCATCCCTGTGTGCTCCCATTCCTCATGCTGTCCTGGTGGTCGTACGTGCAGACGAGACCTTCACTGAAACCGACAGAATTAGAGTGGAGGAACACTTAAGCTTGCTTGGTTTCTGGGTGTGGACTCGAAGCACTGTGTTGTTCACCTGGGGAGACAAACTAGGAGCCACTCCCATTGAGGAGCACATTGAAAGATGGCCTGCTCTGCAGCAGCTTGTGGACAAATGTGGAAACAGATATCATGTTTTTGATAACTCAAACAGGGTCAGAGACATCCAGGTTAGAGATCTACTGGAGAAGATTGAGGAGACAGTGGTAGAGAATGATACCAGATACTTGGTGCAGAGTTTCATGAAGCTCCAAGAAAGCAACAAAAAGTTGGATCAAAGCTCCAGAAAGACTATGAGGCAGCTGAAGAAGGTTAAAGCAGAGAATGATCTCCTGAGGAAAATAGTAGAGGAGAAGGAGAGGATAGTAGAGGACATGATTAAGATAGCTGAAGAGAAAGATGGACAGGCTGAGGCTTTGAAGGTGACAACAGACAATGAAAACAAGTGGTTAAAGAAAGACTATGAGGAAAAGATGAGCATTTTAAACACAGAAAACACTCAACTCAAGAAGGACATTATTGAAAAAGACAGGATGATAAAAGATCTGAGTGAAAGGAGTGCTGTGAAAGATAATGTCATAAAATCTACAAAGCAAAGGAGTGAGGTGGACAAAAAAAAGCTAGAGGAAAAGATGAAGGAGCAAGAGCAAGAGATTGCAGCCTTAAAGAAAATGTGTGTGAAGAAAGAAAAAAAAATGGACCAAATGATGATGGATCATAAGCAAGAAGCAATGGAGCTCAAAGAGATGACTGAACAGCTGAAGAATGAAAATGAAGATGCAAAGAAAATGTTGAAAGCGACGATCAATGGGATGCAGAGGCACTATAAAGAAACAGAAACTGATAGGACAAATAGGATAAACACTGTGCACTTTAATAAAGGTGACCCCAAGAAAACTGTGACAGACCTAAAGTCACCAGAGGAACTTAGCAGAAGACCAAAATGGGCATTCACAATACCATCAAATCATCATCGAGATGTCATCAAACACTGTGAGTACCACAAAGTGATCCTGAGTCTGGTTACACAGAATGATGAGTATACTCTGTATGAATGATACATGTCCTTTTTTAAGTTCCAGAAGAAGAACAGAAGAGCCTGGATGTGTTGGACAGTAGCGCCACGCTTCAGCAGAAGGTGAGTAAAACTGGTGGTTTTACTGGAGAGGCCAATCTAACCATGATTAACACTCAAAACCCTCTTGATAAGACTAAGTGCTGAAGAAGTTATCTTTCTATAAGATCACAAGGATCTTTTCAGCTCGTCTGAAATGCATTCATAATATTTTTCATGAATGGTGCAACAAAAAATCCATCTTATATATATCCAAAGCACATCAGTTTGATTTATTCATTTGTTTTTGAAGCATGAGAGCAAAAAAACATTTGACAGTTCATTTGAATCACAATAAAGATTAATCCTCTGGGTCGCCCTAATTTAATGGTAATCAACCAAAATTATGTAAATATTTCACTGTGGGTTGAGGTATTGGGCTCAACAAACTAAATTTCTATCACTAAAGCGACATCACTAACTTGGAAACGTTATTTCAGGCTTCCAGAATATTACAGATTCAAAATGTTTATCCTAGCACATTAAAAGTTTGGAGGAAAGAACTCTTTCCCAGATGAACTGTCATCAGGAATTTTTAGGATGAAGAATTTAGAGCCATTTTCCCATTTCAAAACTACTGCCCAAATCCAAATTTGTTTGTTTACTCCTCCTTTTTCTGCCTTAGGCAATCTGCCATGGCCTTCAGTTGCTTTTGCAAAAATAAAATAATATGTTTACAACATATTGTACTTAGTATACACAACACTGTATATGAAATAACTGCAAGGTGGCACAGCACATCATGTTTTCTTTCTTCCTACAGAAAGAGTCAGCAAACCCAGCGAGTAGACTTGAAGCAGACTGGACTTCGTCATGGCTCAGAGCTGGAGGTGTAATTCTTGGAGCTGCAGTTGGAGCCTTTGTGGCCTCATCCAGGGTGTCTACAGGGATAAATGCCAGGTCAGCTGGCTGGGCTGCAGCTGGGGCTATCCTGGGCAGCTTACTGGTCCAAGAAATTAGCCCCGGAGGAACTGATTCAAGAGACCTGAGCTACCTCTAAGACATCTGTGTCACATTTTTAATTACTAGCACAATGTTGGTAAAGCTTGAGCTTTTGTTAGACTCTATATGACCACCACAAACTTCACAAAGCTGCAAGGGCTCTTGTATCCTGTAGCTGAAGCTACGTTAGCTAAAGTGTCTGTTATATGAATGTAGATTTTAGGTTTTGTCCTTAAGCGTGGTGTGTAAGAAATGGTCTGCAGGGACCTTCAAAGTGTTGCTTTATGAAATATGAACTCTAGTGACTTCATACAAAAAAATCAGTTTACCACTGAAACTACTACTCATCCTCTGAAAGCTGTTGTGTAATCTGAGTAAATCACCCTGATTATATTATCATGTTATCTCAGGACCAGAGTCCTGGGAGAACACATGCAATTACCAGTCAGTAAGGACTGTAAGTTCTGGGGACAGACGATCCTGTAATTACAAAACATGGACAGGGAATGGCAGCTCACATGGTTTATATGCAGAAGGAAAGCTGGTATATTAAAATAATCATAGACTATTCATGATATGACAAAAATGTTGGGGCCATGTCAAATCATTATGCTCACCCACTTCTGAAAACACTGAATTTCCTGTTAAAAAGTATTTTACATGCTTTATTTTACAGTATTGTGAATTATAATTCAGAAATTGTCTCTAGTTGTCTTTTGCAATGTGGACTTTTTTATTAGTGTGTGCTGAAATATGGGACTTTACAGGGGTGCTGGACTTTTTTTTCATATTGTAACTACCCAATTATCAGACATTTTTTAATGTCTTCACTAACTTCATTAACGAGAAGTTAATAGGCCTCAAGTTAAAAGACATTGTAGAACCTTCAGCACCAATAACTAAAATATTTAAGTGACTGTATGTATATATTTGAGCCTGTAAGTATACTTTTGACCCTGTGTGGATTAGAGAAAATCCAAAATAAATTTAAACTTGTGCAACTAAACTTGTTTTTTAAAGTCATTAAAGATGTATGCTGTACAATCATTCAATCCTGGAAAAAGAACATCCATCCATCCATCCATTTTCTTCCGCTTATCCGGGGCCGGGTCGCGGGGGCAGCAGCCCAAGCAGAGAAACCCAGACCTCCCTCACCCCCGCCACCTCCTCTAGCTTATCCGGGGGAACACCGAGGCGTTCCCAGGCCAGCCGAGAGATATAATCTCTCCAGCGTGTCCTGGGCCTGCCCCGGGGCCTCCTCCCGGTGGGACATGCCCGGAAAACCTCCCCCAGAAGGCGTCCAGGAGGCATCCTCATCAGATGCCCGAACCATCTCAACTGGCTCCTTTCGATGTGGAGGAGTAGCGGCTCTACTCTGAGCCCCTCCCGGATGGCTGAGCTCCTCACCCTATCTCTAAGGGAGAGGCCAGCCACCCTTCGGAGAAAGCTCATTTCTGCCGCTTGTATCCGCGATCTCGTTCTTTCGGTCACTACCCAGAGCTCGTGACCATAGGTGAGGGTAGGGACGTAG
>VUQS01046515.1:0-14004 GCA_015108495.1 Heterochromis multidens
AAAAAAAAAAAAAAAAAGAGAAGGGGGGGGGGGGGTGGGGTTTAAAAAGTAATGGATGCAGGTGGAAAGGTTCTAAACACAGAGAAAGACGGTGTATTTTTAGATGTTGAGGAAGTGGTCTAAAAAAAAAAAAAAGTGGTACAAAAGGTGAAAAGTTCAACTGAAGAGAGCGGGGTGAGTGAGCGGGAAATTAGAGGAAAAAAAAGAGAGAGAAGTGATAAAACTTTGAGGCAGGGAAGCAGGGAGCTATTGCGTGCGAGGCACGGACAGGAAGAGGAGCGGTTTTTAAACAAAAAAAAAAAAAAAAGAAATCCATATTCAAAAGATCAAGTGAGGTAGGCCAGGCAAGGCTCAAAGTGAGGCAGTATAACGTCAATGCCTGCCACTTGGCCAGCTCCACCCAGTAAACAAAGACAAACATTTTGTTGCCATAGAAATATCAAGGAGCTAGAGAGCATGACAAAACCCATCTGCTATAAAAAGACAGCCAGCATTCAGCCTCCAGTTTTCCTACTGGAAACAACAGTCATTTTATTTTTTCCACTGCTCTAGTTGTCTCTTGGGTAGGCTTCATTGCATCTGAACATTTCTGAAATCATGATGAAGTCACGTCTGCACGTTTGTGGAGAGGAAAGGAATTTTTTTTTTTTTTTTTGCTTTAGTAATTTAAAGTTTTACTTTAGAAATGCAGTCACCAACAGCCCTCAAAACAATAAGGTTCAGAAAAGTAAAACGTGTGTGCAAAGAGTTGGGACGTGACTAAAATTAAAGCTAAACTAGAAGGTGTGCCACAGACAGTAAGCAAATATTAATTCTCACTCAGTGTACCTCAAAGAAAAGTACTTGGCTGGTCTCATTTATGTTTACATATCTGTAAACATAAATCCATAACAATACACAGCATGCCAATATGTGACCCTTTAAATTCTTTACAATTAAAGGATCAACTTTAAACATAAAGCTCCACATCATAATTCTTTTCACTCTCATTTACTGGCCAATTTTTCACCATAACTGTCAAAAAAAAAACATGAAAATAGCCTTTAGAATTTGCCAGGGCCACATAAAACACAACCTCACAATATCCCAGTACAAGTGTTTACAAATGAGGCAAATGAGGCAGTGTTTAAACCTGTTTACTGCAGATCCAACAGAAGCATGAAGCACATGGGTGTATCCGGCCAAAACACGCTCTTTTTTTTTGTCCTACATAGAAATCAGATCATGTTTATCATGTTGGATACTTTCACATAAACTGCCAAAAACAGCCACCAACTGCTCCTAGCAGAAGCAAAGTCTGACTCACTTGTATGCAATGTGAGCTGGCAATGAGATCTAGTTTAGGGAGTGATAACATGATTGTGGTAACAATAAATAATGTCAAATTAATCCTCATTTGGCAAAAGTCCCAAAGTAAAATTCTATGACAAACAGGATTTTAATGTCATTCACAGAACGTGCTCAGCTGGCAGGAAGAGTGCCATTGAAAGCACTTCCATTTAAAAGCCATTATTCAAATCAGTCCCCATTCACATTTTTATTTTATCATTTTTTTGTGTGAGAACACTCACACCCAGGAAACCTACAACGCAGGTACATTTACATTTCAGTTGGGCTTCCGGGTCAAGAGCACGATGGCCATCACTGAAGCCTTGACTCACTCATTTATAGACATTAGCCATTAGACACATCAGATGATCCGTTTTATGCTAATTGCTGGCACTCAATAGTCAATGCCAAGTGTAACTACAAGGGCAAAAGTAAAGAGCATGAATAACCCAGCACAATCTTTCCCATCAGGAAAATTAGTGTTTGTTTGTTTTATCCATCAGGGACTTGAAAAATCATTTATCAGCTACTGCGGTAATTTGTAAGCACAGACTGCTGTAATCATTCTTTTCTGCTGGCAGATTCCTGAGATAGTAACCTCTAGTCTTCACCACATTTGACATCTCCTGCTGCTGACTTGTCAAACCAGCCAGCTCTCTGCTGGTTGAAGGAGGGGTTCTTGTCAAAGACTCAGTACTTTGATTTATTGTCTGTAGGTACTATTATGCAAAGATGAACAGCAGCCCTCTTTCTATTGCAGGCCACCTAATTGTTTTGTCATTCCCACAACCACCACTGACCTCTTATTGCTCTCAGAAGATTCAAGCAGTGCTGAGTCCTTGCCACTCGAGCTGCCCATCGACTCATGGCCATTGCTCTCATTTCCATGACTTTCATTGCCGTGGCTTTCATTGCCGTGCGACTCTGTCCCACTCCCGCTGGATCCGCTACTCTTCATCTCCACATCCTCCTCAGGGAGGGATCGAGAGCGAGCGCTCTTGCGAGAGTGTTCTGGCGATGCAGGAGGGTCCTGACCGCTGCTGTCGCTGCCCTCCGAAGGGAGGCCTAGGTCAGGCCTACCTTGGCTGTAGGCACCCATGCGGTGCAGCTGTGCCATGGAGCTGCACCCTGGGTCCCCCCTTGGGATCGAGCTGCATGAGGTGGACGCTCTGCACCCCGAGGTTCCATCCTGATCCTCCAAACCCGGGAAGCAGTAGGGCTTGCAGTCTGAATCTTCTGACATCAGGAGATCTACACAGGCCTTGTTCCAGGTTAGTTTGCCGGATGATAAAAAAAAAACGCAATCACCCCATTTTTACAAGGGTGATTGCGGAGGGAATAAAAGAGGAAGCGGACTGATCTGTGGAGAGAAAGAGAGTATGCATGTTAGTAACGAAGCAAAACTTGTCCATTTCAGATTATACACATTTTATGACTACATTAAATATAAATAAATGGGTAATATATGATAGAATCAACTATTAAAAAAAAATCTAATGCATACATCTCTTTGACTTGACAAATACAAGTCCCCTGAGTCAAGTTAAGTTTTCAACAGTTGCCAACAGGAATTGAAGTCAGTAGATGCCTGGGTGAAGTAAGGTCAATCTAAATGTATGCTTGTGATATTGGTCAGGATTAATGCAAAGCATATGTAATTTGCATTTAATTAGTCAAAACATGAAAAACCAACCAGCGTTGTTTTTAAAAATTCAGGAGCATTTAATTTGAATGCACAAAAACAAAGCAACAAGACAGTTAAAAAAAAATCTTTGTGAGACACAAATCAATGTTGCGCCAATCCTTCAAAAAGCTGTCTCATCTTTTGTCTGGTGCGATATCAGAGCACATGGCGCACTTTAACCCCTGACCTGCGAAGAGCCCTGCAGATTCTTCTCTGATGTACTGTAAAAATGGCTCTCTGGTACAGACAGCGTGGCCTTTAAGAACAGCAGGTCTGTCCCATGTGAGCCCACCAACCCTTTCAAAGGATCTTTCACTCTGGTACACATAAAACACCAGACAACCTGAATGCCATCATAGGCTGCTGGCCAACAGTGACAGGACTTTGGCCTGTTTTCTGTGGCCTCCAGCTTGCATGTGAAACAGCAAGCAAGGTTTTTAGACAAACTGCACAAAACCAGTGCTGTGTCAGATAATGATGCCATACAAATGCCAGATTCCCAAACACTGGTGGTTGGAATTACTTCTGGTTACAGTAAGTGACGCAGAGCTTTTTGTTGGGAACATCAACAGCGGCGTGTTTGGAGCAAACACGAGGAAGCCTTGGAGATAGCTATGATCAGACGAAGTGGCCATCTCTGGAAAATAATTTTTCAGCAGTGACGAAACTCTTGTTTTGTCACTGCTGAGAGAAGCGACTTGAATTACAGTTCAAAACTGGAAATTTACAAATTTGCACAGTCAAATCAATCAGACGAGACTCTCTCTGAGAGTCACGTGTACTACATGTGCAAGACCAAATGGTTTAAAAGGCAGACTGAAAGGCACTACATGCTGCTTCAGTGTATAATGATAGAGAATTAAACTAATTACACACAGTGATGCAATGTAACCCATGATTTGTATGATTGTTTCGGTGTGTAGGTACTTTTCAGTAAAGAAACTAAGTTCAAATATTGCTGTTTTTACATTCAAAGTGCTACAAACACGAGTGTTCCCCGTAAAATATACTCAAACTTGAGATTTAGAGTCAATCAGATAAAATGTTGTCACTCAGTCCTGTTTCTGGGCAGCATGTTGAGGTTAAAGTCACAATGTGTCCGTGTTTAACCTCCAGTCTTGGATGCCTTCCAGGAATAATCTCACTCGTCACTAGAATGCCTTACCCTCAGCCGTGCAATGGAAAAAGTCTATATTCTACTCTGACTGAAGACACACAGAAGCTCCGTGCCCTCCTTAAGTCACTAAGCCCGGAAGTAGAAGTGTATTTAGCCTCACCGAGTTAGCTTTCCAACGTCAAGCCCGTACAAGCACAAGCATTTCTACGTAGGCAGGTGTTTGGATGGCACTAATGCTTTTTGTCTGTTGATCTGGTAATGACATGTTGTGTGTAAGATGTGTGTACAGTATGTGTATGCAGTGCTTGACAACAGACAGAGTAAAGGGGAAAAAAATTGCTGGCTTGACAAAGTCTATTTTTTATGTTGTTTCTGAAGCATTTTGAAACAGTAGATTTGTCCTACTTTCTACTCACAGTGTATCTGATCGATAAGTTCAGGCTTCACTTGAACAGCTGGATCTATAGACCCACCTTCATCTGTTTGTCTTTTAGTTTAAATTGAACACACATCAAATTTTACAGACTGACTCACAAGCAGTGAACAAGCACAGAGGGATCTGATACTTTTTTAGGCACAATACAATTAAAAACATGAGGACTACACAAGCAACATGGCTCAAATTCTCAAACTCACACTGTTAGAAATATTATTTCAGATACAAAAGGAATAAAATATGATTGGCTCATTGAGCAGTGTAGAGTTTAAGGCGAAGGCTGCAACACTGACCTCCTGACTTTGTATTAACAAGCTTATTACCCACTAAACATTTAGTGAGTGTGTGCACGTGATCATCTGGAAATCAGGGTGGCTCATTGATTGCACAACGTCACATAGTAATCCTTTGTCAAAGCTACTGAGGTATTTACATTAATAATGAGCAGATCTGTTGGCCTTTTCAGATGGCAGAAAGCAGTTCACAGTCAGCAGCCTGCTGACATGCTGTGAAGTAGGCATATTCTCTGTGTCTGTGCATGCTCTGTGAACTGGGTCAACATACAGCCAAATGAGAGGGACAATTAAAGGACAAGTGAGCAACTTGTGTTGTAGTTTTTGGGCTGTTTGGCAAGCTAAACTGGAGCAGTGAGTTTGGGAATGACTTGTCTTCACTGCAAAGTGAGATGAGCTATGTGGTTAAGCTTTTTTTTTCAGCCTTAGAAAATAGTCCCTTCACAGAAAGTCTATTATGACGCACAGCGGTCATTATAAATGAGAGATCTCGCTAACCCAACATAGTGTACATACTGAACATTCTCCACTAACTGCTGACCAGTTCGTTTTTGTTAAATGGATGTTTTATTTGGCAGGCGGTGCTGCAAAAGCAACAACTGCAAGAGCAAGTCTGGTCCAAAGTTGAAGAGCTGATTGGCAATGTATCTAACGTTCACAAAGTCCAAGAATTCACACTGGCTGGCAACTACCTACCAGACATTGACCTCTTTCACTCATTGTCATGCCAGTTGGCTCAATACCAGCAGACAGTCAGTTGAGAAAGATACTAACAGAGACACTGACCAAACACAAGCAGAATCAGCTATTTCAAAAGGGTAAGAGAGAGAAAGTTCATCCCCAAAAATATTCTTCTTGTAAGTAGTGAGAGTGCATACATAGTCAGCAGAATTCAATATTATGATGGGTGAAAAAACAACATCCCCTTCTGGACTACATGGACTGCTTTAAGCTGTACAAAATCTTCTTAAATGTGACATACACTCACTGGCCATTTTATTAGATACATAATCAGCCAATTACATGGGAGGAATTCAATGCATTCAGGCATGTCGACATGGTCGACATGCCTGAATGCATGTGCTGAAGTTCAAACCATGCATCAGAATGGCGAGGAAAGGTGAGTTAAGTGGCTTTGAACATGTCACGGTTGTTGGTGCCAGACAGGCTGCTCTAGGGTTTACAGAGAATGGTCCGAAAAAGAGAAAATGTCCAGTGATCAGCAGTTCTCTGGGTGGAAATGCCTTGCTAATGCCAGAGGTCAGAGGGGAATGGCCAGACCGCTTTGCGCTGATAGGAAAGCAAGAGTAACTCAAATAACCACTGGTTACAACCAAGGTATGCAGAAGGCCATCTCTGAACATGCAACACGTCGAACCTTGAAGCAGATGGGCTACAGCAGCAGAAGACCACACCGGGTGCCACTTCTGTCAGCTAAGAACAGGAAACTTAGGCTACAAGTCACACAAGTTCTTGGACAATAGAAGATTGGAAAAACGTTGCCTGATCTGATAAATTTGAATTTCTGTTGCAACACTCAGTTGGTAGGGTCAGAATTTGGTGTAAACAACATGAAAGCATGGTTCCACTTTGTATGCTATCATGTCAATATGGACCAAAAATCTCTGAGGAATGTTGAATCTACGCCATGAAGAATGAAGGCAGTTCTGAGGAAAAGGGGGTCCAACCCAGTACCATCAAGGTGTACCTAATAAAGTGTCCAGTTAGTGTATACAGAGTCTCTGGGGTTCTCAACTTTGTGGAATACATGTATGTTTTTGTTTGCTTTATCCATCAATTCCATCCAGATCAGTGTTGCAGGAGGGCTGAAGCTCCCCAAAAAAATACGCTCCACTAAAATTTTATTTAAAGATAAAAAGATAGAAGGCTAAAGGGGAGAGAGATGTAAACAAAGAGAGACCAGTCACTTGTTTGAAAGTAGGCTACAAAGTACATGCTCAGCAATGACAAGCCAATCTACTCTGGGAACACTGAAAAGTTTATGTAATTTATTATACAGATCCACTACACTTTTATGTTTCTGGAAGCAGAGGACTTACTTAAAATAGATCCCCCACTCTAATTTTTATTTGCTTGAAAGACAATTAACAAGAAAGAGTCAATAAACTCATCGAATAAAAGGCATTAGTGGTGGTTTATTTTCAGCATTTACTCTTAGCCAACCACCTGTTAACTGTTTCTCAAAAGAGCCCATAAATGTCTGATCCTTCTCTGTAGTCAGGGCTACCTGAGGCCACTTCAACATCTTTGATTGTTCCTTTTTTTCTGTCACTAACCAGGTCTTTTCCATCCTGTTGGGATGCCGAGGAAGCAGAGGAGAGAACAAAATGGATTTCCTGTTTCCCCAGTAAGAAACTAATCCTCATTTTTAACTGAGTTAGCTTACAGGGACCTTGACTCACACTCTTCTCTCACATGACATTTGTGCAGAGTTACCTTTTAGTTATCTTTCACTGGCTTTGCATAATCAATAAACACAGGCTGTGACACTATTAAGCGTGAGTTACAATGCAGTTCTTGTCAAAGGAAGGGTGAGGAAGCAGTTATATCCTCCACTGAGGTAAGCAGAAGAGGTAACAGGTGACAAACAAGGTAAGATCAGAAACATAACACAATTACAGCCTCTGTATTAGCAAATCTTCCTCAACACTTTCAGTCAATTTAATGCAATCAAAGGCTCATTCTTCCAGGAACACAATGCTCACTTGGCTTGGCCTTTCAGAATCTTCAAGGACGAAATGTCCCCTTCAGAAATGGCTTAAAACATTAAAGCTAAGGTTGTAATCAAGGTGGCAAATTAAGATTTGATTACATGTGTTCAGCCCCTTGAATGACTATTCATCACTGTACTCATGACCACAGTTTTCCTAGACTGCTGGAAAAGACAGTCTGTGACACATTTCGAGATAACCTTGGTCGGTCTTAGAGTTATTTTCCGTTTTGGTGCTGTTCTCATTCAGTTACCAGAAATATTCAAACCTCATGTAAGAATCTGGCTTTTTTCTAAATAGGTCATTGATTGGTTAAACACTCAAAACTCTTTCATACTAATAATGCTGCGCCAGTGTGTAAGAGAACAAGACATATACAAAGCTCCACAACGTTAGGTACAGATGTCATGGTATTGGTAATGCACTGTATCAGCTGGCTAACTGATGTTTAAACTGCTACTTATACACATACATAAATTATTAGTGAACCTGAGAATATATCATAACCCTTACTAATATTAAAATACTCTTATTAATATTAAACCGTATTACCCATCCCTTACAGCCTGTCACACGCTAGACTTAAAATTGGGTATGAAATAGTCCATAGGATCAAAAAGCTCTAATTTTACAAACAGCTCCATCAAGCTGTAATTTTATTTCATAACACTCGACTATACTCTGTGCCACCTGCTCACTACGTTCCCCTTCATGTGATTTTTATGTAATTCATCTTTTCTAGAGGAAATAACCAGAACCAGATTATACAACTGTGCCAAATGAAAGACCTTCTAAGGATTCATTCATAATTGATCTTTACACACTACAGTTGCATAATTTATATGTATATTACACACTAATTGCACTCAAAACATCTCATACAACTGTGCAGATTTCTGTGCATCATATAGAAGGAATCCATTCCATTTACATTATCATCATGCAGACAGTGGTTCTCAAGCTTTTTCTGACACGCCCCCCTTCAGAAGGTCTGGGAGCCTCAGTTTTATGGGGATGCTCTTGAAACAATGCTGCAACAGTAACTTTAGAAACTATGAAAAATTAATGCCAACTTAAGATATTTGTCCCCTGATTTCCTGATGTAATTCAGATTTTTCTACTGTTTTGCATGTAGGCAAAGTTCAAACCATCATTTGTGTTACCACAAAATTTAACTGCATGTCTTTGCTATTTAAATTAGCAGAGGGAGGCAGAAAACCCTCATTTCTAAATTACTACTATGTACTAAAACATCAACAAAGTCTATAAAAGGATTTAATGTGTGTGTATTTTGGAAATTTGGCCACCAGTGTGTACGTGGTGTGTGTCAGTGTTGCACACTTTGCTGCGATGTTCCATTTCTACTTTAACAGTACTCTCACAGACACATCTTGATTCTTGTATGTATGCCAAAAAAAAGTGTGCAAAACAAGCACTATCACTTCATTCACGTGCAGACATGACTGGAATTGCTCTGTGGGATTATTTCACAATTCCCTGACCTACATTTGTCATAAATGACAAAAGGTTGCACTAAGTCAGGTACATAGTGCACACACACATAGTATTTGGCACCTGCAGAGGCCACCTAAGGCTTTTTTTGTTCTAGACCACTAAGAGTCTAGGCAGAAATTTTCACACACTATTTTCAGTGCGACTGCACCCACACAAACTGCTGCACGTGTGCTTTGGCACCTTTCCCAGTGAGATAACAGTGGTTTTTTTTTGTTTTGTTTTTTTTTGGGGGGGGGGACCACTCACTTGCTAGACTGTCCTATAACACAGTGTGCTTTAAGATCCAATTGCTTTTAACTGCTTTTAACCATTTGTCATCCGAATAAACTTCAAGTAACAAATAGTTAACAAAAAAAAATTAATTTGCAAATTCATCTCCTCCTCCTTCTCTGCGATTGTGGGAAGGGAGTTTTGTGCCAAGGCAATCCTTCCTTATCGCAACAGTTAGACAAAAAGGCATAAATGACTTCTCCACCAAGCCCTATGTGCGTCAGGCATCCTTTCTCCTCCCTCCTCAGTCACAAAAGGCAAGATGAATACAGCCACATTCTGACTTTCACACACATGACTCCCATTAAATAAGATCCATATTTGCATGCTGCATTTGATTTGTCTTTATCCCCTTTTAGGAAAATTAAAAAACAAGATTTACTTTGTTATCACTTCAGTTTCCCTTGTAACTACGTCCTCATACTGGCAGCACAAAGAACATGCTGTGAATACAGTTATGATATGACAATTTGTACTAAAGTAGCTGGCTATAAGCAGTTCCCATCTGAGCCACACACGCACACAGCAGATCGTGATGAATGAATGCTTTCATATAAGGACTGTCTCGCTATAGCAAAGACAGAAAACAGTCTGACTCAGCCTATTCAGAAAAAGCGTGGCTCACAGCCCAGAGGTTTTCTAATAGAAACTGCGTGTGAACTTCTGCCATGTGCTGCTGCTGCAGTAGCCTCTTTATGTAAGGCGTTAGGAGTTTTCATGTGTCAGGGACACCACAAAGCGCGTCTACAGTGCGCCATATGTGACTCTGCTATCTCCACCACGGTCACTCTGTCACCGCTGCTCTATGCATCCTCTATCGCTGTGAAATACCTATCAATAATGCATTCACTCTCCTTATGTAAAGGTCATCTGAGCGCAGGCCACCGGCGGTATTTCACCTTAAAGTACGGAAGAGTTTATTCCCTCACGGATGGACTCAGGCTCCCGCTGTCATGTGGGCAGAGCCGGTGTCCCGTTGGAGTCTCCTAAACAAAACTGACCCTCACAGTAACACGCAGTTATGCAACTTTCACCTCTCAACCACAGGAGAGCATTTTATATATTCAGAGTGCAGCTGGTTAAAAGTGGTGTCCGCTTCATCCTACACGTTTAAGACCAACTTGCGATGCGATGCGATGCTACGTCTTAGAAAAGAAAAAATTCCCACCAACCTGACAGAAGGCTGATCGTCTTTATATCCGGGTGTCTCCGTGAAATAAAGTCTCGATGCTGGTGTAGTTTTATGGTTGAATCCCTGCTGCGATAATTAGCGGGTACCGACAGTCCTGTGTTTGTCTGACAGCGGTTCTCTACCCTGTTCTGAATTCCACTCACACCGGGACTCTGCCCTGGATCTCCAGCGCTGGCAGTGACCTCATTTCGATAGCCTCCTTCAGCTCCTTCGCTCATTGGCCCACGAACCTGTCCGTCTTCACGTCACGGCGCTCACAGCGAGTCAGCGGCATCTGCCCCCGCACGGGCAGGGGCTGCAACTGCCGCTCCGCACTGTGATTGGTTCCCTCTTATGCCACTCCTTTTATATAAGTGTGTCACCGCTTTCACGTGGAAACCCACGGCTACTGCCGGCGTGATAGAAGCGAGAGCAAATCACTACGACGCAGCTGCCGGTGAATGAAGCAGTGGCAATGGTTGGCTCACAGCGGCTCAGAGCGGCCGACTGTTATCTAAACGGTTATACAAGTGTGTGTATGACCAATGTGGGTGAACTGCGCAGTCATTCGCCTAAGCAGAAAAGTTCCTTGACTCTCCTAAAAAATGTGACATAACCCAAGGTCTCATTGATCGTAGCTGTTATCTAATTTATAGCCATCCTTACATAAAAATAAGTGGAAACATGTCGCTGATACTGCTTCTAAGATATGTCGTAACACAGATATGTGCAAAATCATTTGATGATGATGCATTCAAAAATAAGCCATGTTTTTTTTTCTGTTTGCAGACCAGTCATACAATTGAAGTAATGCATTCAAGTAAAATAAAATAATAAAAAAAAAAAAAAACAAGAACCCCCCATAATAATATTAATAATATTTTGGTGTGACCACCCTCTCTCTCAGAGTTGCAGTTCCCACAGGGAGGCATACACTCAGATCTCTTCACTTCTGTCTTTTCATATAATGACAGGATGATGTTGAGGTCAGGGCTCTGCAGGGACTCTCTCTGCAGGGCTACCTGTCCCTCTTGTGGCTGAATGTAGTTTTTTTCTGACTGGCTTTATTTTGGTTTCATTGTCAGAAATATTTCTGGAGCCATCATCGACTTAAAAAGGTACTGACTGATAGGGAAAAATATATTACTACTACTATCACTACCACCACCACCACCACTAATACTACTACTACTAATAATAATAATAATAATAATAATAATGCTCCTAAACATGTTGCAAGCCCTGATTTTTCAGTGCTACAATATATTATGTTTGTAACATATATGTACGCTCACTGCCACTTTACTAGATAGCCTGTTCAATTGCTCCTTAACACAAATAGCTAAGTTATGCAACTCAATGGATTTGGGCAAGTAGACATGGTCAAGTAACCTGCATGACCACACTGGGTGCCACTCCTATCACTTAAGAACAGGAAACTGAGGCTACAATTCACACACCAGAAGACTGGAAAAATGTTGTTTGGTCTGATGAGTCTCAATTTCTGCTGCAACATTCAGGTGAAGCTTAGTATGACCATTCAGAATTTTGCATAAACATGAAAACATGGATCCATCCTGCCTTATATTAATGATTCAGACTGGCAGTGGTGTAATGGTGTGAGGGATATTTTTTGGCACTCTTTGGGCCCCTTAGTACCATGATCATCTTTTAAACATGGCTGCTTCCAGCAGGATAGTGTGCCAAGTCACAAAGCTCAAATCATCTCAAACTGGTTTCTTGAACATGACAATCCAATCCAATAGAGCACCTTTGGGATGTGGTGGAACAGGAGATTCTCATTATGGATGTGCAGCAGACAAATCTGCAGTAACTGTGTGATGCTATCATGTCAACATGGACCAAAATCTCTGATGAATGTTTCCAGCACCTTGTTGAATCTATGTGAAAATAATTAAGGCAGTTCTGAAGGCAAAAGGAGGTCCAACCCTGTACTAGCAAGTTAAACAAAGTGGTGGTATATGTAGGTTCTATTCATGTTGAAAAGACTCTTGTAAATCTTTACATAGTTTCTTGTATAGTAATTACTCAATTATAAAGCAAGATATAATACAAATTTTTCATAAATGCACACATAAAATGTTGATATTGCTCATTAACAACTCTTAAAACAGTCAGTAGTAAGCAGTTCAAAATCATCAAAGTGAAATTGTCCCCATAGTGGCCTCTTTTGGACACACATCAGCTTGTGGTGAAATAACTCATGATTGTTGACTTGTCTTTTGCCGCAAAGGTTTAGTGGTCAATGCTAACATTCATATTTACACTTCACTTTTGCTTTGATTACACTACATGAAACTTGAGTTATAAATCCTTACAATTATCACATTTTGTGGCTGTGTTGATATTTGCATTGTGATATTATTTCCTCCTGTTCTGTATTTGCAGAAATGGATCACACGTTGCCTATGCGGAGCAGTGCCAAGTCTGAAATGTGTGGCAGTGGAGTAGCTGGTGTAGCAGGCATTTATATTTGTTCTGATTACCACTAAGTGGTGTGTGTTCACTTAACTAAGCCAGGAAAAAAAAAAGTGACTTAGTGGCTTCCCACATTTTTCTTAGTGAGGCTTGGTGACATATTGGAAGCCTTTTGTGTTAACTGTCTGTGGGTGTATCAAATAGCTCTATGATTAATACTGAAATCTCACAACAGAGCAGGCTGCGTGAATTTACCCATATTTATTGTTACTTACATTCTGTTCATTTTGCAGTATGAACAATGTATACCTGACATAGGATTAAAGTATGTGGATGACCTATGGCTCATATTTGTGTATGGGCAGTTAATTCAGCAATGCTCATCAATTAGTTTTCAACAACTGATGATGTTTCATTGAACTAATTTAATTCAGTTCAATTTTATTTATATAGCACCAAATCACAACAACAGTTGCCTCAAGGTGCTTTATATTGTAAGATAAAGACCTTGCAATAATACAGAAAACCCCAACAATCAGACGATTCCCTATTAGCAAGCACTTGTTGAGAGTGGGAAGGGAAAAACTCCCTTTTAACAGGAAGAAACCTCCAGCAGAACCAGGCTCAGGGAAGGGCAGTCATCTGCCACGACTGGTTGGGGGTGAGGGGAGGAAGACAGGACACAAACACTGTGGAAGAGAGCCAGAGATTAATAATAACTCATGATTGAATACAGAGGATGTAAAAATACATGGTGAGTGAAAAGAGGTGAGAGAAGGAGAAACGCTCAGTGCATCATGGGAAGCCCCCAGCAGCCTAGGCCTATTGCAGCATAACTAAGGGAGGATTCAGGGTCACCTGATCCAGCCCTAACTATAAGCTTTATCGAAAAGGAAAGTTTTAAGCCTAATCTTAAAAGTAGAGAGGGTGTCTGTCTCCCAAATCCAAACTGGGAGCTGGTTCCACAGAAGAGGGGCCTGAAAGCTGAAGGCTTTGCCTCCCATTCTACTTTTAAATA
>VUQS01046522.1:0-12872 GCA_015108495.1 Heterochromis multidens
ATTCGGGCCCTCACTGCCAGACTGTGCAACAGCTTCCTTCCTCAGGCCATCAGACACCTGAACACTCAGGGACTGGACTGACACACACACACACAAACACACGTCCACACACACACACACACACACTTGTCTTGCTATCTTTGTGAGGACATCTCATTGACATAATGCTTTCCCTAGCCCCTTATCCTAACCCTAACCATCAAAAATGAATGCCTAACCCTAACCCTTAGCCTAAACCTGACCATAACCTAATTGTAATCCTGACACTAAAACCACATTTTGAGCCTCAAAAATGCCTTCAACCTTGTGAGGACCGGCAAAAAGGTCCTCACAACGATGAAATGTCCCCACAAGTATAGTAGCATGCCAATTTTTGGTCCTCACAAAGATCTAAAGACATGTACTCACACACACACACACACACACTCATGGGAAGAACAAACCAATTACTGAAATATGCAAATGCAGGGAGCAGGTAATTATGATGTTCTCGTTAATTTTATATTTAGGATGAAACGCCGGCAAGAAGAGGAAACAAACACATGAAACCAGATCACATGACCCACCTAACACGCCCCCTTTAACCAGATCACATCCCTCACAGTCAAAAGTGAGAAATCCAGGATATAAACAAGATCAGAAAGATGTACATAACAATAACATCCCCAAAGAGACGAGAAACGATGTGTGTGTCACTCCTCCTCCTCCTCCTCCTCCTCCTCCTCCTCCTCCTCCCAGCAGGACTCTCTGTGAAGAGACTCTTCAGCAGAAAGTAAAACCAGCAGAAAAACAATTACATCATGATGCTTCACACACACACACACACACACACACACACACACACACACACACACACGTCTAATGACAGCTTATTTCTGGCCCGTCTCCCATAGCGACCAGACTGCTCTCTGTCGCCACGGCGATAGAGCTGTAGCTTAGGACCACAGCTGATGGAAAGAAGAAGAGCAGAGACTACAGGCACAGAGACTAAAGACACACCGTCAACTTCTGGAGGTCAGAGGTCATCCAGAGGTTACAGGATGAGTCCTTCAGCTGATTTCAATGTAACAGCACATATAATTATTATTTATCACAGATTACAGATCTGCTGCCATTTCCAAAACTTCTTCTACCCCCATCAGCTCAAGCTAACAACTAACATGACACATATTCTAATACAAAAATAGCAGCCACGTGTGCTAATAATGCTAAAACAACACACACACAGTTAGGTCCACAGGTAGATAAACACACATAACTATTATTAATATTAAAAAATTATGTTAAATTATAATAAACTAGTGAATGAAAGCTAATGCTAGCACAAAAGAGAGATGTATTAAAAAATAATGTTAGAATTAAACTAAAGTTAGCATTAAAAAAAAACCTGGTGTAAGTAATAATAAAAGTGAAGCTTGAAAAAACAAAATATCAAAGAACATAAAAACTAACTAAAATAGTAATGATAATAAATAATAACAATGATAAAAATATCTGATGTTTGCATAAAAATAGAAATCAAAAATAAAATCTAGCCTTGGTGGCGTTAGCCTGCTGTGCATTTGTATTGATGATTGAATTATTAATCAGTCGTGCAGCTGTCACTTTTCTGGAGCTAAATTTATATTTGAACATGAACTTTAGAACAGTTTTTACTGTAACATACAAATATATAATTTAGCATTACTTAATAAAACCCACAGCCAGTATAAAGATGGACACAGCCCATCAGTGTCTGAAGTCCTGTTCTGAAACCAGGTGTGATAGCAAGGGGCAGGTCTGACTCTGAAACTGCATGCTCATTGGCTAAAGACTTATCAATCACAAGTCATTAACCAAA
Organism: Heterochromis multidens; assembly: GCA_015108495.1. Classification (NCBI taxonomy): domain Eukaryota; kingdom Metazoa; phylum Chordata; class Actinopteri; order Cichliformes; family Cichlidae; genus Heterochromis; species Heterochromis multidens. The sequence continues at coordinate 1,841 of VUQS01046522.1, forward strand.
CAGGGTTCTCTTAATTATCCTCCAGATACTTAGAATGACCAAAAATGGACTCAAAGTTTTATTCAATCTGGCCTGAAACGAGCGGCTGAGGCCATAAACTCATCAGTAGGGTGTTTGCTGAGGTCAGGACAGAGGGACGCTTTCTCGTACATGTCATGTTTTTACAAGCAGGTAGGTTACTAGGAAGCAGATAGGTAATAGGAAGCAGATAGGTTACTAGGAAGCAGATAGGTAATAGGAAGCAGATAGGTAATAGGAAGCAGGTAGGTTACTAGGAAGCAGATAGGTAATAGGAAGCAGGTAGGTTACTAGGAAGCAGATAGGTAATAGGAAGCAGATGGGTAATAGGAAGCAGGTAGGTTACTAGGAAGCAGATAGGTAATAGGAAGCAGGTAGGTTACTAGGAAGCAGATAGGTAATAGGAAGCAGGTAGGTTACTAGGAAGCAGATAGGTAATAGGAAGCAGATAGGTAATAGGAAGCAGGTAGGTTACTAGGAAGCAGATAGGTAATAGGAAGCAGGTAGGTTACTAGGAAGCAGATAGGTAATAGGAAGCAGGTAAGTATCTAGGAAGCAGGTAGATTACTAGGAAGCAGGTAGTTAATAGGAAGCAGGTAGGTTACTAGGAAGCAAGTAGGTAATAGGAAGCAGGTAGGTTACTAGGAAGTAGGTAGGTAATAGGATGCAGATAGGTAATAGGAAGCAGATAGGTTACTAGGAAGCAGATAGGTAATAGGAAGCAGGTAGGTTACTAGGAAGCAGATAGGTAATAGGAAGCAGATAGGTAATAGGAAGCAGATGGGTAATAGGAAGCAGGTAGGTTACTAGGAAGCAGATGGGTAATAGGAAGCAGGTAGGTTACTAGGAAGCAGATAGGTAATAGGAAGCAGGTAGGTTACTAGGAAGCAGATAGGTAATAGGAAGCAGATGGGTAATAGGAAGCAGGTAGGTTACTAGGAAGCAGATAGGTAATAGGAAGCAGGTAGGTTACTAGGAAGCAGGTAGGTAATAGGAAGCAGATAGGTAATAGGAAGCAGGTAGGTTACTAGGAAGCAGGTAGGTTACTAGGAAGCAGGTAGGTACTAGGAAGCAGGTAGGTTAATAGGAAGCAGGTAGGTTACTAGGAAGCAGATAGGTAATAGGAAGCAGGTAAGTATCTAGGAAGCAGGTAGATTACTAGGAAGCAGGTAGTTAATAGGAAGCAGGTAGGTTACTAGGAAGCAAGTAGGTAATAGGAAGCAGATAGGTAATAGGAAGCAGGTAGGTTACTAGGAAGCAGATAGGTAATAGGAAGCAGGTAGGTTACTAGGAAGCAGATAGGTAATAGGAAGCAGGTAGGTTACTAGGAAGCAGGTAGGTAATAGGAAGCAGATAGGTAATAGGAAGCAGGTAGGTTACTAGGAAGCAGATAGGTAATAGGAAGCAGGTAGGTTACTAGGAAGCAGGTAGGTTACTAGGAAGCAGATAGGTAATAGGAAGCAGGTAGGTTACTAGGAAGCAGATAGGTAATAGGAAGCAGGTAGGTAATAGGAAGCAGATACAACTCTGCCCACCTTTACCACTTTAAAGGAAAGAGAAAGAAAGAAAACAGGGGAAGCAGCTCCGAGCCTGCCCCGAATCCTAACATAGAGGACCGAAAGTATTTTTGCAACCGAAACTATTGCCACCTGGTGGCCATTTAAAAGCTTGCAGGTTTGAGGTTTTGCTCTCTTTTATTCTGTTTATGATTAAAACTGACATAGAAATGAAAAGCTAATGGTATCATAAAGAACTGATGGGAGCACCTAAAAGCTTGCAGATAGCATGAGAAAACAATAGCACTTAAAAACTGAATCGAGCATAAAAGCTCAGATTGGCACTAAACACACATGGGACTGCCTTCCATATGCTTACATTAGCACAAAAAATGATGCTGTCTAAAGTAAAAATAGCATTAATAATAATAAATGATGATATTAAAGTTGAAGGTAGCTTTAAAAAGAGTGACGTGATCCATCTATCCATTTTCTTCCCAAACGCAGACTCAGCTGGCTGAATAAACTGTAAATGCAGATTCATTTAGAAGGTGGATAATCTGAAACAAAACCCAAAGTGAGGGGACATAAACAGAATCCAAAATACTAACTGACCACAGTTTGTATTTTCTCATGATATTTTATTTTATTTCATTTTGACTTTTTGTTTTGAATTCACTTTAGTTTCTGTTAGTTTCCAGAGCGGATTTTCTCATTTCAGTTTAGTCTTTATTGTTCGAAAATGTTTAGTTTAGTTTAGTTTTTATTAGTTTTAGTCTTTTTTAATTGTTACTGTATTTATGGCCAATGCCAGAGGTCAGATTTAGGAAAATCAGTATAGATATTACAATATAAGCAGAGCTTTTTGAAAGCATTTGACTCTCAATAAACATGTCCATCAAAGCCTCATCAGGCGGTCTGTGATAACAAATCTGACCAAACTAACAAACACCAAAACTAAGGATGTTTCCTCTAAATTTTTATTTCATTTCAGTTTTCCAAGTTCACAGTCACAAGGTTCACATCTAGTTATAGTTTAGTTTAAACTATAATAACCTTGTGAATGACCAGCTGGGAGAACATGAGGAAGGATAACAGAAGTCACGACAAAGGACAGGAGGACACACTCGGGCTAATCAAGGGAACAGCAGGGTGCAACAGATGAGAGAAGTCATGGAAAAATGAGACAGAGGAAGCAAAACCTAACACATGACACAAGAATGAAACAGGAAGATTAAACAATAAGACACAAAGCTCAGGAAATCAAATATGAATTATAACTTTAACCTGTTATGTTCTTTTTTTCCTGAAGAAAACGAGGAGGAGACATTCTGTATGTTTTATGAAGATTTATTAAGCTTGAGCAGTTGAAGATTCAAGTTACAGTGCTGGGCCCCCCTGTGAGACAGAGTCTGCTCACAGAGAGGGCGCCCCCAAACTGGGCACAACAGGTTTTATAATGCATTCAAAACAAAATATTATTGTGATTGGCTATCGCTGGAGAAGAGCCATGGTTTAGACTTGGCCTCCTCTGATTGGTCTTCTTCTTCATCGTCATGCACAACAACCGACTTCGTCCTCCCATCTGGCTCCTTCCTGTAAGATAAAGAAAGAAAACACCTCCCTGCCTGTCCTTACTAAGTTTTGATATAAACCTCCAATTCTCAGTACATGTTTCTACTTATGCTATCTATGTCTAGCACATTATGTTCAGACATCCTTGCTTTGCACATATTTCACCTTGACTTTGTCTATTTGTGCTGTGTGAGCATATTGCAGGTCCTTCTGGACCTACTCAGTCTGGCCTTGTTTTATCCCTTTACAATGTGGGGTTAATACTTTTTTACCTAAAAACTACTTTCTTCCAAATATTTTATAATTAAGCACCCAAAAGCTCAACTTAACTATTTAATTTCTAACAAACCATACCAACCAACACCTAAAGACAAAACTGAGAACATGACTGTTATATAGAAAATATGAAACTCACGAAGAACTCAAAGCACTATAAACACCAGTGTCTGTGACACTCACCAGTCCACGAATGAATGAAACAGGAATTCAAAAATGCAAACATATCACATGTCACATGAGTGATATGATTGCATAAAAAAGTACCTCCAGGGTAAAAACTTAGAGGACAGATGTTGGTGAGGGAGCTCCAGGTGTTGATGTAGCATTTCTTTTTCTTCTTCTCGACAGTGTTTAATTTTATTTTGTCGTACTCCATAAAAGATCATATCAAACAATTCTTGGATACTTTTAAAAACTCTTTTTATTTATATTAAACTCAGATTTCAGCCAACAGTTCAGAGCGATTTCCCACAGTAAGACAACACACACACACACACACACACACACACACGCGTGTGAAAGCATTCCTGGGAACGGAGCGTCTGTATGTAACCTTTATTCAGTTGCTAATTTTATACAACAATGCAACAATACACACACTCATTAGTGATGCACAGAGAGAGGTTCACACACTCCCTGGGAGCTGTTTCTGCTCTGCAGCTGCTCATATTTCTAATATCGTCACATTCACACACTTTAACCTGTTGAAACTAAACTCCAGGAATTAGCAGAAAAGAAAAGACTGAAGTTGGAGCCGCAGGGCTCGACTTATCCCGACGTTTAGTTCCTACGATGGGTCGTAATCCCAAACAAATCCAACTGAAAGGCGTGTTTCATTCGGGAATTTCTGCACCACGTGTTTAAATTATAGACATGCAATTTATTAAACAAAATCACCAGTCTTTTATTGTTAATAACAATATCAGATGAATTTGAGTGATTTTGGAAGATGTATTTTGTTCTGCTGTTGAGCTGCATACTCTCAACAGTCTCTAAAAGACTGAAAAGTGAAACCTGCATTCTTTCTAATGTCCAGCAGGGGGCGACTTCACATACAAGCCTCCTGCTCAGCTGATCTCTGATCTCAGCAAACTCCTTCCTGGTTTCAGGTCTTATTTAATAAAACATAAAGTTCATTTTGGAGCTGATGGTCCCATTAGAGTCGGAAAGGAGCAGGAAGCAGGGGAGGATGTAGGACGAGGAAACCTTATGATGATGAGTCTCCGCTGTATGAGCGCAGTCTCTCGGGTTTGTAGATTTTCACACAGTAATCGCACCATTTTCACATTTTCTCAGAGTAAATAAGACGTGTGGTGGTTACAGTTTGGAGCTTTGGCGTCTTTATGAAACCAAATGAGTGCAGCCTGGTTTCTCAGTTCACTTCATTATTTATATTAAATCCTGAGAAACAGCAGAGCCTTAATGCTGATCATGTATATCTATATTCAAACAGGCAGGGAGAGTAAACCCGTGTTTACCTTTATTTTGGTGCAAACACCACAGCTCATTTATGGGATTCTGTTTTAACATCGTTGTTTTTGTGCACTTTAAGTTTTGAATCCTGGAGTGGACCTTTCCTCTGCTTCAGAGGAGGAAGAGTGCAGCTGCTGGTGTGTCCTTCACTGCATCTTTACTGCCTCCAAACACAGAGAAACTTCAGATTTAACATTTTCTCCTTTTTTCTTTTATGTGACTGAAAGAAAATCAGACTGAGGGCACATTTTCTTTAAATACAGTGAACTAAGTAGGCAGAGCTGGGATTTGAACCCACTAAGCCACAGCGCCACCTTCAGGCCAGAAACAAACCATGTAAACCAGAGCCTCGGACAGTAGCCCCACACAGCAGCAGGAGGCGCTGTGGTTTAGCTGGTCAAAGTACCTTGTAAACAGGAGGTCCTGGGTTCAAATCCCAGCACTGCCTCAGGTCACTGAGGAAACCTGTGGACAGCTCATGCATGCAGAGCACTTTGGCTTAGTTACTCCAACAGAGAAGTATAAGTACAATAACCCAGAGTACTCTGCTTTTCTGGGGTCAGCCAGGATTAAAATAACTCATACCTTCTGTAAATGTTATTTTCCAGAGTAAAAGTATAAATCTATGATCCTAGTATTATACCTAATCTGTATTATAGCTTCTTGCAGCTGTTTCTCAGATTTATAGTGTACATATTGTGTATTAATGCAGTTTGCACTTGCACAATCTTATATTTTACTCTTCTTTAACTTGACCTCATTTTTATTTGTTTTTATCTCTGTTGATCTCAGTGTAAGGCCCTCACTGTTCACCTGTGGCACCTTTAACTATGTTATTTATTGTAGACTGTACTATTTTTATTCTTTATCCTGCTGCTGTAACACAGTAATTTCCTGAGTATCTACTCATCTACCTACCCATCTCTCTCTCTCTCTCAGACTGCAGTTTACTTTTGGTTTGTAGAGTTTCTAAAAGTAGAATGGGAGGCAGAGGCTTCAGCTTTCAGGCCTCTCTTCTGTGGAACCAGCTCCCAGTTTGACACCCACTCTACTTTTAAGATTAAAAGATTCAAACTTTCCCTTCTGAAAATCTGAAATTGGTGAATTTCAAGGCCAAACACAGATGATCCAGCTTTTTATTCTCTCTCTTTACATTTGCAGGACAATAAAAAACAGCAGGGAGTGAATAAATTTGGGGGACTCCCCTAGACGTAGAGAAACAGCTCTCAGTTAAACCCCGAGGCAGCGTGGATGATCAGGAGAATCACCGTCACCATCAAATGATGCACAAAACATGCAGAATATGAAAGGCCGTGTTTGCCTCAGTTAATGAAAGGCTGATTGAATGAAAAAACTGGACGTTTTTTCAATTTTTTAAACTTTGTCTCATTTTAATGTTCAGCCTTCAGATTCTCATCCCACCACATATTTTAAAATGCTCATTTTTACATTTTAAAAACAGATTTTGAGCCTCTGATGAACCTGTGCGGCTGACCGCCACGTCCTGGTCACGCATGAGACGAGTTCGTATCTCAGTCCGACCCCTGCAGGCCGCTCGCCTCCAGCTTTGAAACCCGGCCCGGGTCTCCTTCCTACTCGAAGCCCTCCAGGATTGGTTCGTGTCCTGTCTCCTTGAGGAAGCGCAGCAGGTCATCCGGTCGGAGCCCCATGGTGGCGGCGTTGGTCATCGGGTGGAAGTAAACCATCTCGTGGCCTCCTTCCACCAGGTCCCGGTCCAAGACGAACTTCACGCTCTGATCCTTATCGAAGAGCAGAGCGAGAGCCGTCGCACAGCCCTGACCCACCTGAGAGGAGACGGACACAAGCTGGAGACCACAGCTGCACACACAGCTAAAACATCTGCACCTCACATCTGTGCAACAAGTTGCCTTAAAGCTGCAACAAGCAACAAGTTTTTTTTTAGCATCAATAGACGAGAAATCCATAAAAAGCGTTCAGCATTTAGAATCCAGGCAGTCTGAGATCATCTGCTCTCACAGACTTCACTCCTTCCTACCTTTAGCTTCTCCAACATGGCTGCTTCATCTGCAAAGCGCAGGTTTCCGCTGCCAACGCCAAGCTTCTTGGCGAGGTCGTTGAGGTTCACCTGCAGACAGAAGGAGAGGATATGAGGTGTTAGTCTGTACTTTTTAACCCAGAGGTCAGAAGTCGGGTGGAGGAGCTGACCTGGCGGTCGTGGCGAGCTGACACCAGCCACAGGCTCTTCTTCTTCTTGTCCTTCAGGAACAGGTTCTTAGTGACGGCGCCCTTCACGCCCTGCAGGTGAGGCATCATCTCCTCCACCGTGAACACCTGCAGGAGGCGGGAGAGTGGGTGAGAGCGATGATACAGCGGGCTGTCTATGTAAAGTCAGTGGTTCAATTTCTCCCCAGGCTTCTGGGTATGTAGTAAAAAAGCAATTTGAGTGATTGATACAGTAGAAAAAGTACGACTCAGTATTAATAACATCAAAACACAATCTCAGCCTCTTAAACTGTTCCGGTTTTGTTGTCCACCCCTGCAGAACCACCGGGAAGCTGCAGGACAAAACCAAACACTATCATTTGGCGCCCCCTGCAGTAACAAACGTGTCGGTCCAGTTTATGAAAGCTGCGCACAGAGAAGCAGCTGCAGTAGATAGACAGCACATAACACATGCATTTAAATTAATATCAGTATTTTTATAACATGGTCAGGTCTGAGCGAAGAAATAATGTCTGCATTTCAGAGGAAAGGCGTCAATAATTCGCTCATAAGTGACGTTTTCAGTTGGGAGCGCCTGTTCCACCGGATTCCATTAAAAAACACGGCGCATTTCAGTTTGAACTGATTCTGCGCAAACATACCTGACTGCGCAAACACTTCATCACACGATTTTAAACTTTAATTCGCTTGCTCGTGAATTCGGCACACACACAACAAAGAAAGCATCGCTTCTTTACTTCAACTGACAACTTTTTAATGGGTCCACGTGTCAGTGAAACCGAAACGGCGTGAAACTGAGGCGGAAACGCACACTTGCAGAGCCAAAAGCTCGCAGCAAGAAATCCTTGTCATGGTCATGGATGATGCCGAACAGAAGTGTGAATCTTTCAGATTCTGGAAATGTCTCCAAACATATTTTAATGTGTTTGTAAGACTTAAAATCTGATGGGGAACTTTAAAAATGTCTGATGCGCTAATGGGAATCAGTGGGGTTTCGTTGTCTTAGTTCCGCGCAGTCCTGCTCTGCATTCACACCCAGCTACAGTACGTGTTAGTTTTCTTTCACAGAATCAAAATCACTTTCTGGTTCTTTCATTCTCTGAAGATCGGAGCAGCTTTCAGGACTTCCGGTTTACCGGCGGATGCTCCACGCAGCTCGTCTGGATGTTTAAAGTCTGCAGATGTTTTTCCAGCTCAGCGCGCAGGTCCTCCGACATCTTCAGGTGAGATAAAAAGTTCAAACGGACACAGGTGGACCCGGCAGGACGGCAGGTAACAGCTGAGGAACAGCTCTTCTTCTGCAGCTGGCTGCTCACTTCCTGCCACACTGCCACCCTCTGGCTCACAGTCTCATGTTCAGAGTGCACGAAGAAGCGCAGTCATTGAAGCTCAGCATCAGGGGCGCGGATCACAGGGTGCCCACACCTGAGCCGAGCTTGGAGTTAACGTCAGGGGGCTGTTCCAGGAAGCAGGTCCAGCTACAACTCTGACTTTGTTAACCCTGAGATGAGGGAAACTCTGGTTTTCTGTTCCAGAAAGAGTTAACTTCAACTCTGAGTCAGTTACCGTGGTAACAGATCAATATATCTTTTCTTCCCTCCTGTTTTTACCTGTTTTAAAGATAAATATCACGTTCCTGCTCCTCTGGATTAAAATGGAGGCTCTGCTCTTCATTTACCCCGTAGTATCAGAGCTCCATCGATGATGGCTTTCTTTCTGTGCTCACGCACACACTTAACTCAGAGTTGATTGAACTAACTCTGATCAGCTGTTCTGGAACAGGAAACTCAGAGTTTGTTGAACCTGCTTCCTGGAATACCCCCCTCCTACTGACCAATCAGCTCTCCTGCAAGATGCCTCAGAGTGCAGATAGTAAGAGGGTCTGAAGGTTTTGTCTTTATTTGAGGAGCATCAGGAAGAATTATAAGCATGAATGTGATCCTGAAGCACACGAGCCCTGTACCTGCTGTGGAGTCTTCATCTTCTCTCTGTGGCTCGTGTTCTTCGTGGGTTAAGGAGTGAGCTGCGTCCGTCACAGAGGACGCTGAACGATTATGAAATGTTTGTCCTTCATGGGTGACGCTTCCATTCGCCGCAATGAACCAGTTTAACACGAGGTCTCATCTGAGGCTCTTTTAGTAAATGAATATTACAAAACTGTTTCAGATTTGGGTCAAAGCAGCATCAATGGGGCAAAAGTGCAGAGAGACAATAACGCCGCTGTGGTTTCAGCCCCATCGGGCCTCTTCATGGTTTTTATTTAGCCAGGAAAATCTGACTGCTGACATTAAAATCCTGCTCTGTGAGAGCCCAGATACACACAGTGGAATAAGACAATATCAGAGCCATCAGAGGTAGAAATACTTTGTTACTTAAGTACCTAAGTAGACTTTTCATGTACCTGTACTTTACTTTTTACTCCCTACATTTTAAGTCCAGTATCTCTACTTTATAATCCATACAGTTTCCAAACAGCCTCATTACTTCAGTTTTTTTTATATGAAGGGAACAATAACACACAGAAGACAATGATTTTAGTGACTGAGGTAAAAGACATGCAGGGAACATGAGCACAGAGCAAAGTTACAGCTGTGACAGACAAAAGTACAGTTAGCAACATCATGACAGCCAGTTAGCTTTGCACAAAAACATCTACTAGAAATGTCCTTCAAAGAGGTACTTTTTATTTGGAGGACACTTCAGAGCCTCTACCTTTTGCAGAGTCAAGGTGCTGAAACAGTAATTTAACTTCTACCAGTTTTTTCAACACAAATATCTGAACTTCTGCACTAAATAAAGTTTCTGAGAGTCGGGCAGTGCTGGATTTAAACCCAGGAGTCGCTGCAGACACGTGCTTTCACGCCGCCTGCACCACCTGCACTGGGGAGCTGGTTAAAATGCCTTCCTTGTAAACAGGAGGTTGTAGGTTCAAATTCCAGCAGCTTTCCTCAGGTGCTCCAATGTGCAGAGTTTAAACTGCTCAGTTTGTTTAGTTAAATTACTGAATAAGAGGTTTGTCTATGAACCAGACAATACAGCTGCTTTAACCACCTGACCCACATCACCCAGAGCAGCTTCGTTGTTGTTCATATCACACTTACAGCAGCACCTCTGGTTTCACTGTAATGTCTCCAAACAGGCTGGACTTTTTCAAAGGTGCTGGAGGTGAACACACCTGTGTGGTGTTCCTTTAAGGTGTGTCTAGAATTTAAAGAACATCTTCACCAGACGGAAATCAGGAGTCTTCAATATTAAAAAAATAAATCCATCTGTTTTCTGAGGTGCTTATCAAAGCATTCAAACTCATTTCAAAGCAGAACCAGACAGCAAAATGTATTCAGAGTACATTCAGTTAGCTTCTCATGGGAAGGCCGTCTGCTGAGTGAGGCGTTCACTGACCTTTGTAACTCTGACCTAAAGTCACTTTTAAAAGTGAGAAACTAACAGCAGTGATAAAGTTGTGTTTATTGAGCTGTTTCAGCCCATTATTGACTCTTATCACAGCATCACAACAATGCACTTATAACCTCTGAATAACAGGACATTATTATCTCTTAATTAGTTTTTGAAGTCATTTCACAATATGAAATATTCAGATAACTTCATCATTACAACATATACAGTTACCTTTAAAAATAATCTCTCATCATCTTCCTCTCCTGTCCTCTCTCGCCTACATCTTTCTGAGAGTGTTGCACATAAAGTTTCTTCCTGGAAAATATAGCCTCTGTAGCTTTAGCTGGAAGACAGAAAAGGTTTGTGTGTTTTGTGACATTTGTTGAGCTTTTTGAAACATTAATTCTGAAATTACCGGCCACTTAAAGAATAAGTTACTCCATTTATACTCACTCATATTCAGTGAGCCAGCTACAAGCTGAAGTACTGCAGCTTCATCTCTACTGACACCTGCAGCATGAGAAGGAACAAAGGATGTGTGCAGGCAGGACCATGTGGTGACTTAACTGCCTCTTCATCAACAGGACGAT
>VUQS01046524.1:0-11815 GCA_015108495.1 Heterochromis multidens
CAGAATTGGCCTGGTTGCATGGTTTTTACAATTTGGCAACAAAAATGGTGTGTGTGTGTGTGTGTGTGTGTGTGTGTGTGTGTGTGTGTGTGTGTGTGTGTGTGTGTGTGTGTGTGTGTGTGTGAGAGAGAGAAAGATGCATTTTTCTTGTGTAAATATGCCTATGTACACATATTTTTAAATATGGGACCACATCAGTGTTGTAACTGCAAGTGTGTGTCTGGGCATGTGGGAGTGTACGTCCATCACTGTATATTGCTGTTGCTGTCGGTCCCATTGGGCTCGCCCATGTTCATGCGGCCCATCGACAGGCCCACGCTGTTGACGGCATCGCGACGTGGTGGCATCCTCTCGTTGATCCGATCCAGACCTTTGGCCTCCTCAAAACTGCTGATCCGATGCTGTGGGGAGAACCCTCGAATAGCTGCAGAGACACACACACACAGAAACATACATACATGCACACAGAGTTAATATTCAACAAAATATTGAGCAAAAGCTTGTGTATCCAACCCCCTGAGGAGCATCAGCATGGTCTGAAAAGTAAATTTCCCAGTTTACCTTTTAAAAGTTGCCATCTGATTTCTCCAGTAACCACATTTAGATCATTTTGAACATGTTCTCTTTAGCTGAAGGTCAGTTGGGGTTTGGATAAACAAAATCGCCTCGTATATTCATTCAGATTTTACGACACACACATCAGCCAGTGTTTATCTAGACATTGACCTTAGATTAGCAGTGTGAGTGAACTGATAGATTAGGCATTATCAGAAACAAAAAAGAACAGTTGCACAGAAACAGTCGTTCATAAGTATTTAAAGCATCTTTCGCCCTTAGGACACGTTTTGACAGTCAGCCGTTTGTTCAAAGCAACATTTCCATGCAGTTTACCGCAAAATGTCGCAATCAGCTCACAGAATTTACAGGTAATGACAAAAGCCATGAGTCAAATTATTCCATTTCCCTCATGTTCATTCCTTTGGGGTTTGGTAGTACTCCTTGTTTGTGATTAAGGGGCAGGTTTAACCTAAGTGTGTTGAATGAATGACTTGGATTTATTTCTTAAAGGGGCACTCCACCGATTTTAGTCATGTCATGGTGATGATGTCACCAGGATTTTCTTAGCTCAGTTTTGGACATGGCAAATGTTGAACATTTTGGTAAATACATTTATTTGCCAAGAGTTAGATGAGCTGATTGATACCTTCTTATGTATGTATATGAAATTTTAGCTTAGCTGAACATAAACACTGGTATGAAGGAGTAGTAGGGCCACATTAAAAAAAAAAAAAGATTGTTCATTTTGAGAATAAAGTCAAAATTTCGAGATTAAACTCGAAATACTATTTTGAGAAAAAAGTCGAAATGTGGAGATTAATGTTGTCATTTCAAGTCAAACATTTTGTAGAGGGTATATCAGCCGTGGCAGTTGTTTGACTTGAAACAGCAACTTTAGTCTCCACATTTTGACTTTATTCTCAAAATATTATTTCGAGTTTAATCTAAAAAATTCGAGTTTATTCTCAAAATTAACAATAATATTTTCTAATACTCCGTCATACACTGAAAATAGGGCAAAAAGTAATAATAATAATATTAATAATAATAATAATAATAACGTAGATTTGTATAGCGCCTTTCGAGAAACCCAAAGACGCTTTACAAAAAAAAAGAAAGAAAGTGAAACCATTTGGCTTCCAGAGATCAGCAAAGCTTATTGGAAGATATTCTGTTAACAAAGGGTGGTTTTATGGGAAGTGTGGTAAGTAGTACAGATGAGTCAGCAGTGTTGCAAGTCTTCATGAAACAAAAGCATCAGCTTTTTTTTTTTCCAGGTTGCACCTTCATAAAAAACTGAGCAATAGAAAAATAAGTGACACTAATCCTTTGAAGGAGAAAATGAGGAAATGAGTGAAAGGACATTTCTCATGCTGTATATGTGTAATACTGTGAAATCCTAACTGTTTAGTTATTCCAGACAGAAACAGGCCTCTCTGATTTTTAAGGGGTCCTGTGTTTAAATTAGCCGCCATTATTTATTTCTTTTTGTCACGCCTGTGTAGCCTTAGCTTTGCTTTGTATTTACTGCTAATCATCAAATGTTAGCAAAGCACACTAACACATTAGTATAACACCAGACTGCAGTCTGTTCAGTAGCACCGAAGAGTCTGTGGACTTCAGTTAATGTGTGCATATGGGTTAATATTTTTAACATCAGCATGTTCCTGCTGTCACTGCCGGCAGAAGCATTTCACTTGCAGCACTGTAGCCTCACAGAGCCAGCGTGACTGTAGGCTTGGCCTTGTTTCAACTTGTCTTTAAACTGTGTGGATGTGCTACATCACTGGAGTACCCCTTTAAATTAGACAGAAAATCAACCAGCGGATGAGAATTAAAGCTAACTCTTGTAATAGCTGTTACACCACACCAAGTAAACCCTGGCTTCTGTGCCAGCAGATGCTCCTGTACCAATAAGGAGGTCTGTCTGGAGAGACCGACGCCACTCTTCAGCAACGGCACAACGACAACTGTCACACATGCAGCTACTCACAAATGCCACTGTACTATGAAGCACATATCTAACACCCAGCTACAAATCAAAGAATGGGACAGAAAACTACAGCACAAGCGATACCCATAATTCATTTGCATAAACAAATTATGGACTGTACTTCAGCTAAGCCAAAGACAGCACTAAAGGTACAAACACAAAATAGTATGGTTAACGAGTACTAGGCCTGTGCACGCAGGGCATGATACACTAAACACACAATCCATGAACTCAAAAGAACCTGGCAGACCTGTCAGCCATCTCTGAATGGTCTTCCCAGTGTAATGCATCCATTTGCCAAATTAATTTTTTTCTTCTTTGTAAAGGTTTTGAGTGTGAAAATGTATCTGTATATCCCAAACCCAACTTTTTACAGAGGTTTCAACCACATTCTCTTGCCTTCTTCAGCACATGCCATCACTTGGCACAAGCACAGACCCCACAACACATGACTTACATTCTGAATTTAGGTCATGTGAATATTTGCTGAAGGAGGCTGAAAGCTCAGTAAAAAGCAGAGTTCTGCCACAGATCAGTACAAATATTTCTTCTGTGAATTGCATATTTTGATCATCACCAGTGACTTGTGTCCTGCTGCAGGTTGTTGAGAAACAGAATGATTGCATGCTCATCTTCTACAGAACTACAGCATCTATGAGATCTATAGAAAACATTAACACACTGCAGTCCGTGAGGAGGTCTGGGTGACCCTGCCCGCCACTGCAACATCCGTCCACATTCCAGCTCTTCTTGTGTGTGTGTGTGTGTGTGTGTGTGTGTGTGTGTGTGTGTGTGTGTGTGAAGAAAATATTCTGTGTTTCATCTGAAGAGAATGCAAATAAATGGCTGTATGTGTTTCCTGTTTCCCAAGAGGAGGAAAGAGAAAAGTTTGTGTATGCTGTGTGCTTTAATGTGGTGGCTCCAGCATGCAGCGGTTTTAGGCTTTGTTGAGAGCGCTGATGCAGTTAGAAGAGCTGAGTGCATCGTGTGTAAGAAAAATCTATGACCTTATAAGCATGGGCGGCTGAGAGCGCAGCCATGCTGCACACACATCCGCACATGTGTGCACATGTGCGCATACAAACACACACACACGCGCGCGCACACATAACACACGCACCCACACACAGTGAAATGAGTGGGATTTTACCTTCGGCGTCCTTAACTGTCTCGATAGCCTCAATGGCCTCAATGGTAGCTGAAGGATGGGCAAAAGAAGAGAAAGAAAGGACAGGAAGAGAGAGAAGATGACAGAGTCCGAGAGAGAAGATGGAGTACAAAGAAAGGAGGAGGAGAAGGAAAACGAAGTGAAGGCTGAAACATGCTCTGTGCAGATACGCGTAAACATCTTTGCTGTATGGGTGACCAGCGCTTGCTGAGGAGGCTCCAAAAGGCTGAGCCAAACGTTGTCAAACAAACACTGGTTGGAAAACAATGTAGCCAGAACTCAGGGTGATCCAAAATCAAAAGTCACAAAACATAAAATGAGACCTCATGCTGGCCTAGGAGATCAGAGTGAACCTCAGTGTTATCACAAGCACTATGAATTAAGGCAGAAGTGTAAGACTGCAGTTTTGACGGCCAATGTGGACCAATATTTGTGCAGCTCACAATGTCAGATTTTCACTATACAATTCTCTTGGCCAAATTCACTGTAGAGCTCTGTGGAGATGTCATCACGATGTGAGAGTGTCTATATCATCGATATCACGTGTAATATCAATATGATATTAATATTAACATTATTAAATATCACAACTCTCATTTACCGGTTATATCATGACACCCCCTACTCAGGGGCATGTTTCAGGCTTTAAACAAGCGAGGCCCTCAGAGCAGCACTGAGACCATAGCAGGTTCAGAGGGCACCTGGTGTTAGCATTAGCTGCTGTTAGTTCACATACACACATGTGCGCGCCCCATACTTTGGTGTCATTCTCGGGTTCTCAGTCTCTCGCTCATACACTCTCTCTAACACTTGCGTGCACACAGACAACCAGTGGGCTGTTAGTATCCTTCAGCGCTGGTGAGGTGAGGTGGAGAGAGGGAGTGAGTCAGTGAGGCAGAAGGATGAGAGGAGAAAAACAGCTGGAGGAGGAGGAGGAGAACAGGAGAGAGGGCATGGAGGGACCGGAGGATGCTTCAAAGCAGATATTTAAACTGTCTGTGTGGCATTGTGTTTCTGTTTCTGAATATGAGTTCAGGGTTAAGTTTGTGTGCGTGTGTGTGTGTGTGTGTGTGTGTGTGTGTGTGTGTGTGTGTGTGTGAGTGAATGAAACGCTCACCGCTCTGCAGGGTCTGTTTGCCCCCAGAGAGAACTCCACTGGGCAGCATGCCTGTTGGGGTCAGTCCCTTTAGGGTCAAGACGTTCTCACTCTCCTCCCTGAGAAACAGACAGAGACAGTGTGTGTGTGGGACAGATGTGTGTGGATAAAAGGAGAGAGCAGGTGATAAAGAGAGAGAATTACACACTTCCTCACACTGCACACCTGCAAACACACAAAAACATGCTTGTGGTTTAAAAGACAGATTTTTCGAAAAATCACTGTTAAAAATGAGGATCTGGTGCCCTTTGGTTTCTGCCTTAGTTGTAGGAAATTGAGCATTTATAGGCATGCACATGCACACGTTTAACCGCAATTTGACCCACCGTAGAACAGAGAACATTTTAGCCATCTTCCCGATGGCTCGGATCTTGTTTTTGATCACCTCTTTCCTCGCTGCCGCTGCACTGGCTGGAAGCGAATCAAGCACAAGCTCATTAATGAAAGACACAAATGTAGAAGAAAAAAAAAAAGGAACCCGTGACATAGGTTTGTATCGGCTAGCTTTAAAAATCACTGCTGGCGGCTTCTTACCATCGTAGATCTCGTCTCCGTCGTTCATGAGCTCGTCGTCAGAGCAGATACTCAGAACGTTGACCAGCATCTCAGTCACTGCAGGGCAAACAGACACTTACACTTGCATAAAAAGACAAGAAACTTGCCAGTTGGTGCATGTAGTTTAGTTTCTAGTCAAAATGTTGACGACGAGGTAATTATCGTGTCCCTCAAAAGAATAGCAGTAAATTATCGACCTATCTCACAGCAGACATTCAGACTGGCTCTCTGTAATCACTTAATGGGACATGAGCCATCATCAGTGTGATCATTACCACTTTGATACGACATGTTTCAATGTCTGCTGTGAAAAATTTAAATGTTTCTTGAGAAAAAATATGACATATCTTTTTATATAAGTAGCTGTCTAACTGTGGACAGTGCTGAACTGTGCTATTATGTCCAAATTATATGCAAGTGTAAAGTCATGTCTAAATCCAAAGCTAATTTACAGAGTCCTGGGCTGGAGCCCAAAATCCACCAAGCTTCAACTCTTCAAACCACACGGTTCATTTCTTTAGTAATCACACTGAAGATGACTTGACCTTATGGCGTGGCTACTCTAATGTACTGTGTGTGTGTGTGTGTGTGTAAATGTGTGTGTGTGTGTGTGCGCATGTGGTACCCTTTTCTCCAACGAAAGGCAGCGACCATGTGAAGACGTCCATGAAGTTGGGCAACCAGTAGGGGTGAGGAGAGCAGTTGAACTGACGGATGTTCATCACATTGTTCTCATACTTTAGCACCGCAGCTAGACACACACATACAAGCAGATATTATAGCAAATATCATATTTGGGGTGGCTGTAGCTCAGGAGGTAGAGCAGGTCATTTACTAATCAGAAGGTTGGTGGTTTGATCCCTGGCTGCTCCAGTCTGCATACCAAATATCCTTGGGCAAGATACTCCCCAAGTTGCTTTCAGATGCATCCATTGGAGTGTGAATGTTAGATAGAAAGCACTTAAGCATAGAAAAAAGTGCTTGTATGAATAGGTGAATGAGGCAAGTTGTATAAAGTGCTTTGAGTGGTCAGGTAGAGTAGAAAAGCGCTATATAAGAGTCAGTCCATTTACCATATTAGCCTTTGAAAATTTGCTCAGCTAGGAGGTAACAGTATTTCCATCCATTCGTATATGTAAAGTGTTCCTGAGAAGTCTTACAATACAAACAGTTTAGTCTAGAATAATTGCATAACACACTTCAGTCAGACCTTTGTTGTTGTAGACATCCAGGTAGTTTGGAGCCGAGAAGATGGTGATGAGCGAGGGGAAACCTGTAGTCTGACTCTTCCTGTACATACGGTACCTGAGGAAAGAGAGACAAACAAGCCGCCCACGTTACAGCCACTCAAATAGGACACCGCACTGTGGATGAAAACTAAGGATTTGCTTTGCAGGTCTTTTAAACCAGACAGGGGCTGGTACAAGGCGAGACAGCCACACACTTTTAAACAAATAGAACAGAAATAGAGCAGATTCCCTTGCATGGCAGGGAAAATGACAAGATAAAGTAAAAAAGCCACTGGGCACTGAAAGCCTGCAGTGTTTAAATGAAGCTGCCAGCTTTTGATGTTTTGGCCCAGATATTATGACTCGGTCATAATAGAAATGAGTCAGGGTGTAGTTAGATATGAAAATGAACACAAGCCCACATAATTCATCTGTACCAATAAACACGCAGCCTGTACTAGTCAGATCACTGCAGTATGAGCTAACTAACAAACTAATCAAGAGCTTCACTTTGCTGTTCTTTGCAAAGAACACAAAGCCAGTTCTTCTACTCTTTGTTTGGTCACTGTACACTGTGTCTGACCATGAACACATCAAACAAAGGCCCGACCACAATGATACGTGGTTTATCTGATAATGCTGTCTTGGTGTTATTCCCATAACATCATATTAGTTTTTCTACAGCAACATCATTGCAACCAACCAATCACGCAGTTGTGATGTCATAGCTTTATGAATCAGGAAAAAAAATACTAAAGTGAGACTCACCCAGTAGGACAAGTAGGACAAGTAGTACAGAGGGACAGGAGGGACAAAGTCTGCATAGAAACTGAGTTGTTGTGGATGAGTGGGTCAAACACAGGACTTTTACCCAGGAGACTATGGTTCGTGTGCTATGTGAAATTTAATGTTAATATTTTGTTTTTGGCTTCTTTTTTCTCTGTTTGGTTAGGATTTTGGTGGTTTAGGAAAAAAAAAAATCATGGTTGGGGTTCTAACAGACCATTCATATAATTTTTGCATAATTTCCTCTGGGATTAATAAAGTACTGATTCTGATTCCACAACGTTAACCGTTCCCCAGGTCACAAAGCTATGACATCACAATAGCGTGATGATCAGTTGCAACGATGGTCCTAATTATAAAGCTGCAGGCACAACACCAACATGGGGATTTCACTAGCTGGGACCACATCCTCATTTAGATTTGACAGCATTTCTAGTAGATAACGGCAGATGGAGTAAGCATGAATTGAGGCTGCGGTTTGGGGAAGGCCTCAGAGGGGACTGGCGGCGGCTGCCAGGCTGGGCAGATCCCTGTGTACTAATGAGAGGTGAAAGAGGTGAAAGAGGTGAAAAAAGGGAGGGAGGGTAGGGCACAAAAATGAGAACAAACAGCTTGCAGTGCAGGAGAGCATATACAGACGGAGAACCGGAAGGGGAGTGTATGAGGTATGGTCCTGCTCCTGAAATTCAGATAAATTATCTCCAAATCAGATCGAGCCATTGCTAGTCCACATATTTGCAATTAGGATAGGTATTTCCAATAAACAGCACAATTAATCAATTTATATTGACGAGAAATGGCACAAGTGTGCTGCTATACATCAATCAAACTACAGCTTTAGATTCCCACTGCTCAATAAACTTCACTTAAGAGAAATAAATTTTTTTCCAAGACAAAATAATCATTTAGGGTGGTTCCTGGAGCAACTAGCTTAGATTTTTTTGAGTGAGCTGGCCCTTATTCTCTTTGTGTTGTCTCTATTGTTGGAGAATATAATGCACCAATGGCACTTTCACAAATCAAGGGCTTTTTAAAGAATTCATAGAGACAGCAGTCAGTACAATGTCTTTTGTAACTTTTCAGCTGCTTCATTTTGTCTTCACAATGCTGCTTACTTCATCAAATGAAGTCTCTTTTTTTTGGCCATAAATGCATACTTTAGCTTCACATTAGCTACTCTGCACAGGTGCAGAAGCTTGACTACTGAAATAGCTTCTTTTTGGCCATCCTATAACAAGTGCATTAGGACCTCTGGATGATTACCCAGACTACCCGTCTGCATGACAGACCAAATACTGTTAATGGGTTCACCAAACAGCACACACTGCAGCACAGACACAGAACACAGTGCTGCCTTAATTGCTGCATTATATCTAGAGGATTTTCACTGAGATAACAGATGCCAGGAATGGGTTTTTGGGTCAGAAACTTGCATTTTTTCCCTTTACTATTTTATTCAGACTAATAGTGCAAACTGTACACAGCTCTTTGCCTTCCTGTGCTGTTTTCAAAATGTGAGTTAGTTAGGGTGAATTTTGCTCCAGCTGTTGGTGTACTCTCAGTCAGACGAACTCTAACAATGCTAATCACACAGTTTAAGGGTGAAAATTGTGCAGCCTCTCTTCCTGCAATGTGCCAATTCCCTGACAATGAAAAATAACAGCTCAGAACATGAAATGTCAAGGTAAGCCATTAAATGAAATGGTGCACCCATTTAAGCTGAGAGAAAGGACTGAGCCGCGGCAGTCAGTCAGCTTACCCAGCATCCTGTGCTTCGTGCGCTCTGATGATTGACAGCAAGTTGTTGGTCTGTAAGAACTCGCACACTGCTGGATAACTAGAGACAGAAAGAGAGAGAGAGAGACAACAGAAGTGAGAGTAAGTGAGGGCAAAGGAAGAAACATAAAGGGGAAGAATTATTCAAAGAGATCCAGTAAAACACACTTTACATAACAAACAAGTCATATGTCAAGGATGCTGTAAACCACAAAACAGATATTTAAAGTCTGGCAGTGGGTGATGAGTAGGCTTTTGTTTTCTAAGGTAATGTCTGACTGAGACCAGCAGGGGGCATCAGTGAGGAGAGACATGCCTGAGCCAGGCTTATGGCTGCCTTAGTGCTGAGGGGGCTGAATGTACACTAGTTGGCTGATTGATGCTGTGTCTCCTAAACATAGAAAATCAGCGTGTTTGCCACAGAGAACATGTCATAACACCGATTTCTAAACATGAGGAGCGCACCGACTCTCCATCTGTCTCTCCCTCGTCTTTACATCCCCTCCATTTTTACTTTATTTCCATCTTTCCCCCTACCACCCTCCTCCTATGTTACTCTCCCTCTTTCTCTCACTGTATCTTAATATCACTCCATATCTGGCAGGAGTAGCCAGTCGTCATAGCAACAGAACCGTGCAGTCTCCCTGGGGATTGTGGGATATCATTTCATGCTGAAACGGAACTGTGTGCATGTGTTTGCAAATGTGCTCCATGTTTATGTGTGTTTGTGTGTGTAAAGTAGCCAAGATTTTCTGTCTGTGCTACAAATCCCAGCGATCGTTAGTGGATCTCGGATGTGGTGTAAACGTGCACAAGGCATCTCTCTCTCTCTCTCTACTCAAGAACAACATCACAAACTGATGGCCTGAAGTCCACCTGAAACTTATTAGATTTCTGATTTGTAGATGAGCGTCACACATCGCTTGTGCCTGGTAGCAACAGGGCACTCAGATCACTAAAAAAGACATTGACTATCCCACAAAAACACACAGTAAGGAACAAGTTTGAGAACTTCTTTCTCTTTCAGCTGGTAATTTTAAAGAGTGCCTACTGTTATACTGTTGTACTGTTATCTCTGAATATTGCATTCACACTGGCTTGTTTGAATACCATGTTAGCTCATATCTTTGAGCTTCATAAGTACAGGGTTCCACCGCTCCAAGGTTGCCAGACTATATTCCTTCCCATTCAAAAATAAAATGTCAGGACTCTTATGTAATGTTTCCTTTTGCTGGTAACAATACTGTGAGGAGTAATTTTGCCCTCCTGTACCTGTAGAAATAGGAGCACCCTCTGACTGTGTTGTGGCCAAAGTACTCCTGGGTCTTTTCATTGCCAAAGTCTTCCAGGGGGTCGGCCCACAACAGGTCACACATGGGCCCAAACGCCGGAGGCTCCTTGAACCGGTCCAACTAGGACACACAAGAAAACATGCACATACACAGAAATATATAAATGTGAGCTTATAGAAACAGAGACGCTTTATATGAAACACGTTTTCAGCCACGTAAACAACACTCAAACACATAAGCACCTATAGGATAAATCAGAGGAGAAAGAAAAGCAAACACACAGCATACACACACAAAAACACATACTGTCAGAGCAGAGGATCTCCATGGCAACCCTCACCACACAGGAGGGAGAAGATGTCACACCAGCAGATTCACCATGGAAACACTGCCATTAGATGAGGAAGTGTGTGTTCTCGTGTCTCTGTGTTCATGTGTGTGCCTTTGTATTCTGTAGCTCAGTGAACTGTATACACACAGGGGTTATTTTATGGTTTCTAATGAACACACTTAGAGCAGACTACACACTCTTAAAAAGCAGAAATAAAAGTTGGTGTGTGTTTATGACTGTTTACAAATGTGCTTGAGTGCTGCACATAGGTCGATCACATGTTGCATGCATGGTTAATTGTCCTTGCTGTTATATTCCTTTCCCTCCAGAGGCAAAGAGAGGTAACTTTCTTCTTTTTGTGCATTTGTAGGCTGATTGCTCTCCATAACAAAACTTACGTATAACAGTATGCTAAATAAAAACTGACACCAAGTCTTTGGGTAATGATATGAGAATGCAAGGGTTAAATGCATCGTCTAATATATAAAAAATAAATGCGTTTTTTTGGCTTTCTAGTCCAAATCTCCTTACTATGATTATTTACAGTCCCTAGTTACAACAAATATAATGTATCACTGTTTTTGCTAGGTGTCAATGTGTCTAAGTAGGAAGAAAAACAAATAAAAACAACTTAATTCATTAAACACCTGATTTAGCTACACCCTGTCATCTGAATCAAAGGTAAAGGTGGTAGTTACTGATACTCAACTAAGATCTAGATTCTTCTCTCCACTGTGATCTGCAGAGGAATGGTTTATTTGAAGAGTTTCAGTCAGGTTTCAGAACCCATCACAGTACAGAAACAGCATTAGTGAAGGTTACAAATGATCTTCTTATGGCCTCTGACAGTGGACTCATCTCTGTGCTCGTCCTGCTAGACCTCAGTGCAGTGTTTGATACTGTTGATCATCATATTCTATTACAGTATCATAATATTTTATTAAAGAGATTAGAGCATATTGTAGGTATTA
>VUQS01046527.1:0-13945 GCA_015108495.1 Heterochromis multidens
GTAGAACTTCTTTGAGCAGTTTTGTAGGAATGGGGTCTAACAGACACGTTGATGGTTTGGAGGAAGTAACTACTGAAGTTAACTCAGAAAGATCAATCGGAGAGAAAGAGTCTAAATAAATATCAATAGTATTGAATGTAGCTGTACTTAATGATACGTCTGTGAGATGGCTGTGAATAATTTTTTCTCTAATGGTTATAATTTTGTTAGTGAAGAAATTCATAAAGTCATTACTAGTTACGGTTAAAGGAATACTTGGCTCGACAGAGCTCTGACTCTTTGTCAGCCTGGCTACAGTGCTGAAGAGAAACCTGGGGTTGTTCTTATTTTCTTCAATCAGTGAAGAATAGTAAGATATCCTAGCTTTACGCAGGGCTTGTTTATAGAGCAACAAACTCTCTTTCCAGGCTAAATGAAGCTCTTCTAAATTAGTGAGACTTTACTGCTCCAGCAGTAAAGTCATTGGAGCTTCAGGTGGGTATGTTGACGAAGTGGGGAAGCTTGGATCAGAGTGTTTTCAACTGTCCTTCCATGTGGATAATTGAGGAAAAAATGTCAGATGTTGAGAACTGAAGCAGTTGAGAGTGTTTATCAGTAATTCCCCTCATGGCTGAAAATCCCACAAATGTAAACAAAAGGCAAACCTTTATTTAGGTTGCAGGCAAAGTCCAGAACCTCTGAATCCATAAGAAAGAAGCAGCAAACTAAATCACTTAACTGATAAAGAGCGCACTTGGAAAACAACAGTATGACAAGGTAAAAACAAAAAGAGGATAGAGACTATAAAAACACAAATGCTGATTAGGGGAATGGGGAACAGGTGGGTAAGCAAACAGGTGCAACCAATCAAGGGAAACAAGATAAAAGGAAGTAAAGCTAAATGCAAGACAAAAAGGACAAAAAACTACCAAAATAAAATGGGAAGTAAGATAACACAGAGAAAGAGATTAAACAACAAGACATGGAAAAACAAGGGAGGTGGGATAAACAGAATAAATGCCAAAACTCAGGCACAAGACCCCAGGGTCCATGACAACAATGATGTTACACTGGGACAGCCCTAGTTCAAACACACACACTGAAGTTGTCTGTAAGAAAATCTGACTTTGCCTCTGTCTGCTTCTTAATTTATTTCTGAATCCTCCAGCCCATGGCCAGGGAATACCAGAATGGTGACAGCTTTGGCTACATCTTGGCATTCAGAAAGAAGGACACATCATCATGGACAGAGGTGCGAGTTCCCCATGTAGAGTCCTCTCGATACGTTTACTACAACAGCAGTCTGACACCGTACACTCCTTTTGAAGTGAAGATCAAAGCTTATAACCGTAAAGGAGAAGGTCCATTTAGCCAGATTGCTGAGGTTCACTCTGCAGAAGAAGGTGAGTCACTGTGACATTCTTTAACCAGTTCCATTTCTGCATGTTTTATTTTTGTTGGTATACCATCCCCACTGTCAATCCTAACCAAGGAACTGGAATTTTACTTAAATGGCTACTCTAACTGCCATTATAATTTTGCATCACTGTTTTGTACAAGCCTAGAATTAGTTTGTGGTGGTTCACACATAACTGACATTTGAACATTGAGTCTGTAGCAAAACAGAACTGATTAACAAATAATAAAATAAGTAAATCAATAAAAGATAATACTCTAGACGTGAAAGACATCTCACCATTGTTGGTTTTAAAGAATCCTCTTTAATTGGATTTACTGAACAAATTAGGGTTTTTTTTTTAAGTTTACTGGAGTAATTTGTGTTATTTCAAAGAAATATTGTGCACACAAAAATGTTTTTTGGATTTACTTAAAAATGTTATGTCAGTTAGTGGTTAAGTTATGTGGTTCCACCCAACCACTATTGAGTAATTCCTCAGAAATTGACTGTTTTTTTCCAAAATGTTGAAATGACTCAATGAAAAGCAAATACAAGAGCATTCCACACAAAACCCATCCCCCATTCCACCACATCCCAATGGTGAATGCACAGGCTGAGCAGCAATACTCAGATAGGCTTGATAGACAGGATAGGATTCTCCATCAACAAGGTGCTTCTGTCTACAGAACTGCCACTCACTCAGTGATTCTGAATAAACTCCAGATACTGTTGTATTTGACAAGTCAAACCTGGATGTTTGATCTGAACATTAGCTGAAGCTCCCGACCTGCATCTTCAGGATTTTATGCATCACATAAAAATTAATTTGTTGTATGACAGAACTGTATAAGCACAATTGCTTCTAAATGTCGTTAGCAATTTTACACATTGATTTTAATGAGTTCTGTAAAGCAAACAGTATATCTGCGCACTCAATTAAGACAACACACAGTGATGTCTAAAGACCAGTCCCATCAGGAATTATTATTTAACTTAGAAGTCTAGACACCATTGTTATCCATTTAATGAGAAAAACAATATATCCAATGCACAATGTAAAAGACATGTAATTGTTGATCATTTTAAGGCATTGATTATTTCCTAAGATCAATCAGAAAAAGATTTACAACACATAAATGTCCATTTTCTGAAAAAATATGTCAATTGACACACTTAGTATTTGGGGCTCTTTTACCATGATGGCATCAGTGTGGCATGACATGGAGCACTACT
Organism: Heterochromis multidens; assembly: GCA_015108495.1. NCBI lineage: Eukaryota > Metazoa > Chordata > Actinopteri > Cichliformes > Cichlidae > Heterochromis > Heterochromis multidens. Next base: position 2,612 of record VUQS01046527.1, read on the forward strand.
GAGATGTTACTAAAGCACAGGTTCCCTTGATACAGCCTTCAGCTCGTCTATATTTTTGGGTTAGGTGTTTCTCATTCTCCTCTTGATAATATCCCATAGATTCTCTATGGGTTTCAGGTCAGGTGCATTGGCTGGCTAATTAAACATAATGATAACATGGTCAGCAAGCCACTCTAATTTTTGTCAGATGCACTAGTAAAATGTACATGGCTGTCATCTTGTACCTGTAACATATCATAAGACAGTGGACATACTGTAGTTTGTTGCACATTATTAACCTTTTGACTTCTGACTGATTCCTCAAAGAGCCAACCGTGGGACCTTCAAGCATCAATGCCACGGCACTGTCTGCCTTTGAAATCCAGGTTTCATGGGAGCCTGTCCAGCAGCTCAGCGCCAATGGCATCCTGAGAGGATACGAGGTAATGAGCTGAATGACTTCACATCTGAATGTTTGTAAAACAGCATACTCTGTAACTATCAAAAATATGTGGACAGTACAGAAAATGTACAGTAAAATCACAAAAAAGCTGGTCTCATAGGTGATGTTGTTTTTGTATGGAGGACCAACACTCCCAAATTAAAAAAATAAGGAATAAATTACAGTAAATAATTAATATGCTAAATATAACAGATGCAGGAAAATATCAAAAGAAATAGAAATTTTGCTATATTTAGCTAAATTATCTTACATTTTGATAGCACACAGATTTCACTTACTGCTACTTACAGCAACAGCAGCCCACCCTGACACACTACATGGATGCATACACTCAGAGCCTGTTTTTAAGCTAGATTTGCTAAGTGCCTCAGTTATTGAGTGATCTCCTGCCAGGAGGCAGCCATTTCTGTTGTGTCCCTGGTATCAGAAATATATCAGGAAATGTGAAACTACAGGCATAAAAAACTGCTGGAAAATAAATATATAGAAAATGCAAAGAGAAAAAAATAAATATAGAAGTAAATACTAGCAATGTAATGGTTCTCCAAATTCAGTTTCAAACTATAATCTTTGTGTGTGTGTGTGTGTGTGTGTGTGTTTGTCTGTTTTTTAAGAGAAGATGTATAAGGAAAAAAGGTCCTCGTCAAACAGAATCCAAACAGAAACATTTTGACATTTTTGCATGCGCTATTTGTGGAAACTGAAGGCTGTTGTATCTTAATACTCCACTGTTCACATGTAGTGTTTAAGATCTGTAAACATGTTTCTATCATCATGCATGTTAACAGATCCGGTACTGGCGGCAGCATGAACGAGAAGCAGCAGCGGACCGAGTGAGGACAGCAGGGCTGGAACCAACAGCCAGGGTGTCTGGACTTCGACCCAGCACTCGATACCACATCGCTGTTCTGGCATACAACAATGCGGGCACAGGACCACCCTCACCACGCACCACCGTCACCACCAGGAAACCACGTACAGCTGCCTCACTCACACACAGTCAAGCTTTTAAAAATGTTTTTTAGGAACAATGAGCATGACTGCTAACATATGAGAGATAACATATCAAATTCTAAAGCACAGACAAAAGCCCTTTCAGTCGGAAATCAACTCTTAAACTGGGACTTTCTTGCTGTAAGGTGACAGCTCTAACCACTGCACCCCTCTGTTTCAGCGATCAGCCTATTGCATTGCTGAGGTGTTACGGAAGCTCAGCTTGCTTTGATAGCAACCTTCAGGTCATTTTGGGACAGATGTTTCTCATCTTCCTCTTGACAATACCCCATAGATTCTCCATGGCATTCAGGTCAGACGAGTTGGCTGGCCAATCAAGCATAGTAATAACAGGATAGGCAAACCATTCTACATTATTTTTTTTGAGATGTACAAGTAATTTCTTATGCTTACTGAGTGAAGCTGGAAGGTTGGAGCTTTCTGAACCATATGTGTGAAGACAGTCTAAGCAGAAAAGGCAGATGTACTTTAAAGCAGAGTTTGCTCTGAGTTTACTCTTAGTACAAACACACTCAGAACAGTCTTCTCCTGAGGCATGTCCTGTCTCCAATAATACACTTCAGTTGAATGTATGCCGTGTTTAGGCCTCTCTATTGTTATTCAGGGTGAATGAAATGTATCATCTGTTATCAGTTTTAACATGATTCTTTTAAAATGTGTTTTTTTTTTCCTTCTCAGCTCCCAATCGTCCTCCAGGCAATGTATCATGGAAGACTCAGGGCTTGTGGGTAACAGTGAGATGGGACCATGTGATGGCTATGCACAATGAGTCAGCTGTACTGGGCTACAAAGTAAGTACTGAATCTAAATAAGATAACACAATATATATGTTATTTATTCCAGATTTAGGAAATGAATTTGTTTCAGCAGTTAAAAAAACAAGTGCAAAAAACATTTAATAAATATTTTAAATAACTAGATGGTATTTAGCTGAAAAAAATTCAATATGATAAAAGAAATATCTTAAAGTCAAAATGAGTCCTAAATAAATACAATAAAGTAAAAATTTATAAGTAAAAAAATATTAATGTAAACTAGAACATTTCTGAACACATTTTGAGTGTGCCAATGCACGTACTGCTGTTTGAGTCATCAACAGCCAAAAAACGTAACAGGATCTATGAAGAGTTCTCAGATTCTCAGAATATAAAAATGCCTTTTTGAGTTTGCAAGAAGTACTGGGAGCAAAATGTAAGTAGCTTGAAAAAAGCTAGATAACAAGGCAGCTAGAAAAAGTGGCCTTTATTTCAAAAGGCCAAAATATTTACAGACATCCTTTTTACACAGTAGTAGTCATAAATCAAGCCACTGGATAGTAAATTATATATAAAAAGCATACTGTCCTGTAAGTCCCACAAAGCAGTTTTTATATTTGAGAGCTTTTATTTTTACAGTCCAGTACATTTTGGCTAGTCTTATTTTAAAGTTTATTTAAACATTTAATTTAAACAACATGTAGAGGCTATAGAGTTTGATGGAAGAAGGAGAATAATAATACTAATATTAAGAATAATAAATCCAATTAATGGTAAATAGTGTGCTTTAAGGCTATTACACTGACAGGGTAAATAAAATAAAGTAATAATATAATATATAATAAGGAAAATATTTCAAAATCAACAAATAACAGAACTTAAAATGGCTTACTAAATGTAGTGCCAATCATCTTAGATTAGGTGGCTCAGTATAAGTGTAAAATGTAATGGACAGTGCAGTGCCATAAAGTGACTTAGTTTGTATTAAATGTTGTGAGAGTGCAGAGATGAAATAAGCTGTTAACAAATGAGTGTCTACTAGACAGATGTGTTGCATTGTATAGAGTTGTTGCATAGGGATGAAATATTTCCTGCATCTGACCTTGTGGCAGGAGAGCTGAGTCAGTCTGTTAAAGAAAGTAAGCTCCTGCCTGTCCAGTAAGTGGTGCAGATGGTGGTCAGGATTATCCGTGATGGATTACAGTTTGTTTAGTGCACTACTCTCTACCATACCTTCAAGTGTTTCCAGTTTGCAACCAATCACAGAACCAGCCTTCTTAATCAGTTTATTTGGTTTTATTTAGTCCTAACCATGCTCAATGCAAGTATGCAAATGCATAATCAATTTCACACATTATCACATTTTGCAGTGTCAACTGAAAAATCTTAACACATTGCAAACCTGAGCTGCAGCCAGAGCATTTGTTAGGTGTTGCTAAACACAGATCAGCCACAACATATCAATAGTAATGGTTGAACAATATTTAACATCATTATTATGGGAATGTCATCCCCCTCTGACTGCCTTCTGGAACATAAATCTGCCTTGCTACTTACAGAGGTTGCCAATCATCTTTGATTGATGCTAGCTAAGATAATGATCCAAAATTTGTATTAGTTCATGAAAGTGTTAATTTAAAGCCACTTGCATTCAACATAGTTTACAGTGACAAAAATTAGGACTTAAGACTTAAAAGATAGTTGCAAGACTTCACTTTGTAACAGTAAATCATGATAGGTACCAGGGGACTCTTGTATAACAGGTCACCTCAGCTGTACAGTTATTATTGCTGTGATTGAGACTTGGCTTTGGCAATATAAAAATCACTATTTACACTGGGGGGTTAAAGTTCTCATTTTTATATCCACCATTCAGTGACTTGATGATTTTCATGTGTCTGCTTATGAGGACATAAACCTTACTTGGATTAACTGCTTTCTTTTTGATCAAGTACTAATGCTGCTGGCTGATGTTTTACTTGATAAGGTGCATCATGACACAGACAATCTCTTCCTGTAATTATGTAAACTAATAAAAAGGCTGTAAAACAAAGTCAAAGATCATGTTTATAAGCCACAAGGCTTATAAACCAGGTTATGGATGAACAAAACATAATCACCCAAAGATAACTGTTGTACTGGCAGTTCAAGCTGAATTTATCAAATAAATAGATAAACTAATACTGTAAACACTGTACAAAGACCTTTTATGCTTTGATGTTACATTTTGTTCTGAGCCTTTAGTGTTCTATTTGCCAGGTTCTGTACAAACATGAAGACCAGGCAGCCTTGAAGTTTCTGGACAGGGCGAAGACGTCAGTGAGCCTGCCGCTGCCAAAAGACAACGGTTACGTTGTGTTGGAGATTTGGTCATGGGGTGAGGGCGGAGACGGGCCAGCACACGAGATTATTGTGTCCCGGGATTCAGGTGACAAGTTTGTAAACACAAGCCAGATATTTCTCTGTTTGACAGAGTTGTTTTTTGAAAAGAAGGACAACAGTTAAATAAATGTACAAATAATGAAAGGACAAAACACTTTTTACTAGCTAGCAGGGTTAAATTAAGTCAGCTTTGCTTTAAAGGAATTACAGCTATACTGACCTAAGTCCCATAATACAACACCCCTACAGCTCTACATGGAAACATTCCACTCTGGCACCAGCACAAACAATATTTGTATGGTTGACAGCTGATATGCTTGTGCCATTCAGTGGTGCTCGAAAGCCTTCATAAATATCCTTTTTTTTTAAAAAGTCCTAAAAGTAGACAAGGTATGAAACATGTTTAGCTTTCCATATATGTCCCTCATAGGCTTCTGAACCTAGAAAAATCATTTTGGAGGAGGGGCGGATGGGCGGCGTGGACACCCAAGTTTGTGAATGCGATAACTCAAGAAGGAAGTCACCTAGAATTTTTACATTGATACTTAATATAGTATATATATATATAGAAACACTGTCTGATCAGTTTTGCAATATCTGGCTGAATGTGAGCAGAGAATTTAGCCCTGTACACTTCAGAATTCATCCTGCTACTTCTATCAGCAGCCACTTCAACAAACATAACTGACCTGGTTTCACTGGCGACCATACATGCCCATACCATAACATTACCTCCATCAAGTTTAAGAGATAATGAGTTGGTATGCTTCAGATCATGAGCTGTTCCTTTCCTTCTCCATACTTTTCTCTTCCCATCATTCTGGTACAAGTTGAACTTAGTTTCATCTGTCTAAAGATTTTTTTCAGAACTGTGCAGGCTCTGTTAGATATCGCAAAGTCTAGTCTAGTATTCTTCTTTTTCCTGAGGGTAACCAGTCATTTGGATTTTGTTGTAAACCCTCTGTATTTCCATTTATGAAGGCAATTCCTGATTTTAGACCTTGTTAATGATACACCTCAAGAGTGTTCTTCGCTTGGTTAAAGGTTATAAAGTTGTTTTTCTTAACCATGGAAATAATTCTGTCAATTTAGTTGTCTTCTGTGGTCTTTCAGGCCTTTTGGTGTTGCTCAGCTGGCCAGTACGTTCCTTCTTTTTAAGAATGTACCAGATTGTTGATTTGGCCATTCCTAAAGTTTTTGCTATCACTGTTTATTTAGATTTTTCAACCTAATGATGGCCTCCCTCACTTACACTGATATATCATTGGGCCTCATATTTAAAAATTACAGTGAAAAGTCTTAAAATAAAAATCCAAAACTTTGAATCAACTTGAGATATTAATTCAATTCAATTTATTTATATAGCGCCAAATCACAACAATATTATGTCTGTCATGAAATGAATAGTGAACAGGCCTCACCCGCCAATGAAACTGCTTGTCAGTCAATTGTCTAGTTCATTTTGAGCCTGTTAAAGCTGGGGACTGTGTATAAAAATGTGTCGAATGTTTGATTTAAAATCCACTGTAGTGTAGAGAGGTAAAACTACAAAAATTGTCTTTGTCCATCAAATTATGCAACTAACTGTGGGTCATGAAGTAGAATGGATTGGCATTTATATAAAGCTTTTCTACTCTTAGGGACCACTGAAAACCCTTTATATAAACCACATTCACCTTTTTACACATATATTTCTACGGCACTTTTATGCACTATTCCATTCACATAAGACCCTATTAATAAATAGTTATAGGAGGTGATGTAAGAAAAACAACCCCTGTTTAGAGACTGAAGTCTACCATTCATCCAAGGCCATGTTATCTCAGAGATAAGAACATGTAATGTTGATCATAAACACGTCAACAATATCTGTGACAAGTAGAAGATAGGGAGAATTTATATGGCTTTATAATGTTAACATTTTAGTGCAACTGGTTATAAATTAAGGACAAGAAGGAAGACGTAACCTTTTTTCTTGTTTTTGTGTGTGTGTGTGTGTGTGTGTGTGTGTGTGTGTGTGTGTATGTTACTATAAAAATAATATTAAAAGTGACATTTTCTGTTGTAGCACTTTTATGTTATCACTTTGTTAAGGACACCCAAATTATGTTTTTTTTTAACTCTTCGTAGCTGTAATAGGTACAACGTTTTCTGTTTATGTAGCTAAAGAAGTCAATACTATCTTAACATATACAAGAATTGTGAACTGTATGCTACATTTTAAAACATACTATTAAGTTGTTCAGCACGGTCTCTGTCTGTCTTGTAGGGACAGGCATGATGGTGCAGAAGGATGCCTCCTCCACACTGACCCATGCCCCTGTCCACCTCCTCTCTGGCTTGGCTCTGCTCACTTTTGTGTTGATGTCAGGCCTGTGATCTCGGCCAGTCTGGACTTTTTATTGTCAATGGCTTGAAGCTAATGCTCTCCTGTATGGATGGGGGGGTGTTGGTGCAGGGATGGGAAACGTGGGGATTCAGTTTTCATTTTTTATAATGATAATAGTAACAAGGATCTTTTTAAAATGTCTGAATGAAATATTGAAGGAGGTATTGTATTTGTGCACTGCTCTCAGTATAAACCATGCCTTATTGGGACATCTGTGGCTGACATGTCACATAAATGCGTCCTTGAAACTGTAGCTGGCAAGACTTCAGGTGTAAATTAAATCATGGAACAGTGTATATTACCTGTGTACATACAGTGCAGCCATACATGTGATGGAGGTTTGTGTGTTCACACTGAGGGCAGCTTGCCTGCTGAGTCTTCTGAGTTATAGGTGATGTAAGAGCTGTAACTGCATTAATATCATGCATTTTTCACTTGGGATTCACAAACCTCTTCTAACTGCAATTGTGATCAAATTAAAAAGAGACTGATAGCTAAATTTAATTTCTAAAGTCAAAAGCAGTTCTTCTCAAACTAAGACTACAATTGCCACACATGGCTAATTAAATACAGAATTCAAGTTTAACCCTTTAATATTCTTCTACTTTTTATTCTTATGCTTGAAACCACAAAGTAGTGCTTACATATCCAAAATATGACTTGCTGCTCTTGTTGCTCACAGTGTGAACACAGAATTAAAGGCCTTCATTGAGGCTCTGAGGAATTGCTCATTGTTGACTTCCAGCTATCGCTACCATCTCTGTGCTTGTTTGCAAAGAACTATGTCACTGGTCCAGATGATTGTTAACATTTTGTATGTTTTATTTCATTTCAGGGAATTGAAATTTGATTGAATGTAATTCTTTCTTGATGTTTTTTTTGTGCCTGCTTATTTCAATAATTCTGTCAGCAATGTAAAAATGCTTGTGTTTAGTGTTTCTTGGGTTTACTGCAGCTGCTTTTATGCTGATAGGCTGAGATGAAAAGGCTGGGGCAGCAGGGGTTAATCACTGGGAGAGATGAAAGTGCCGATCACCAAAGTTATCGAAATGCAATTAACAGTGTTATATATTGTCATTGTAATCCTGTCAGACTCTATCAGCTCTTGTGTAACATGTCTGGCTCACCACACTTTACAGGAAAGATGTGACCTCTGTCTGTAATTCTTGCAGTACATTTTAATCTACAGCTGGCCAGTTTGTCAAAGGTATATCAAGTGCTTAAAATTAGTGTCTTTGTTAATAATTTTGAATTATTTTGTTTTTGCTCAGAACTTTTTTCTATCAGCAGGTTTATTTTTGATAGTTTGAACAGTAGCTGATACTTTGAGTTTAGATTATTGTCTAAGAGTCAGGAGTGACAGGAACACATGGTTTTGGTTTTCTTTAACTACCTGCAAAACATCCCAATACTTCAAATTCAGTTTTTATTGTATGAAGTTCTGTTCTTATTTTACATGTGTACCAAAAGTCATTGCCAATACATGCAGCACTTAATATGCTGTTCATAGTTTATACAGTTTGTTCTTACATTAATAAGTAAGGCAATATGGTGGTGGATGTTTTAATGTGTTTTATGTTCTTGTGTTAGATCAGTCACACAGGCCCAAAGCCTATCTAATTTAGAATTATTATCATCACCTTTCCCTAACCCTAAACATGTATTATAGGGTTAGAGTAACTGTTTTAACATATTTTTCTTGCAATGAATCTGTCTTTGACAACATATCCCAAAATATTCTGTGAAAGACATAGAGGAAATGTCTCCTTTCAGCCACATCACAATGTTTGGGTTTCTTTTTATAATTTGCTCAGAAACCATGGAAATAGCTCTGTTGTCCTCACATAGGATGGGTGATAGGATCAGGTCAAAAAACTGCTAGGTTTCTAATAAAACCTGTTTGAAGCTCGTATTCTCTAGTAGTTAGTTATACAGATTTATATGTATGACATCTGTAGCAGCATTCAAGCAGACACCACTCACAATAAAAACAAAGAATTCAGCTGCAGCCTAATGCCTCAACATAAATAAAATTTAGCCACTCAAACATGATTTCTCAGTATTATTTAGATTATAAACAGACTACAAATAATCTGTCTGTAGTCTAAATAAAATCAGAATGCTTACAAAAGAAATCAGAACGCTTACAGTATCAAAAATCTTTCTTGTTTGCATATTTATCCACAGATATCTGTTCATAGAGATGTCACAACGCTATAGTAAATGTTTGGTTAGATCTAGGGAAACTACAAGCTTTCCCTAGACCTAACCAAGCTTTCCATACTATACAATGGCAAGATTATTGCCATGAATGCTATAATAAATGTGGTTAAAGTTATAGGACAATCATTGTTAAAAGAATGCACTGATTAGGAATCAAACAGAAATCTCCTGTATAAAAATTCAGTGTTCTGCTGAACCATCCATCCACCTTGAACTCCATGCGATACCAACAGCTCTACATCTATGTCGCTTGAAATTCTCCTTTGGTCTCATCAAAATTGCTACAGCCACTAGAGGGCAGTGTTCCTCATATTTAAACATAAACGGTATAGCAAAATGTCTTACATTCAGCTATATCAAGCCTCATGCCACTACTTTATCTCTCCATATCTCTTGTACACTTTGCTTTTTTCAAAGCCTTTAATTTTCATTGCTGGGCCCTAAAATCATTACACCACATCTAGGTACCCAGTCACTCATTGAAAGTGGCTGACTTTTTAGGTTTACTGATGGTCTGACTTTTTGCATTACTTTCTTACAGTGGCAGTTTAAGTGGATGAGCTGAAGTGTGCTGGATAGTGTTGCCTTCAATTATGAAAAATCATCGATGCAAATTCCTTGCTTTGATGCTTTGTTTAATCCACACGACCATGTATTGCTCAGTGGTCACCATGTTTCGCACGGAGGATTAGTACGGATGCACAGCGTGACGTTTCACGCATGTGTAATCATGTGAGCCAATAGAATCATGGTAACGTCACTGCGTTTACATCAATACCACCAATCACCAATTGTAAGATGGGAAATACACGTGACGCAGAATGAATGATGCCGTCATCCAATCAAATCTCTGTAACTGGGCAGAAAATGGCGATTTTTGACAGGAAACTGCTCTTGAGGAATTGTGGCGGATGGAGTGATTCAGGAAATGCGGTTTTATCGCGGTGGATTTAACTTTTAGAAGCATGACAGCAAAAACAGAATTCATGATAATGTTTTTCAAACGTGAAGCGTAATTTTGGTCTTCTTTTGCTGCTGGTTCAGTGAATTTTGGTCGGAGCATGACAAAACTGGCAGTTTTGGAATCTGTGAGATATGTGCTTTCAGCAGAGGGTTTGTTTGTCCGTGTACATGCCTTCGGGTGAACAGGGGATTCATTTTGTGGAAATTGTTTACCTGCTCTTTTAATTGTTTGTTGTTTTAGCTGCATTTGGTGGTCGTAGAAACGGTTTTTGTGAGCTTTTAGCTGAAATTTGGACGTTTGTGTGGATACCACACATGGCTATATTTATTAACAGACCTGGCATCATGTTCCCCCTCCTGCCCACGGTACCGGGGGCGTTAGGGTTTAACAAGTTAAGACAAAGGAATTTCTTATCTGATTACTCAATTGATGTAATACTACTATACTACTAAAATAATTGATAGCTGCAGCCCTAATATATATAAATAAATATCTGAAACTATCCAAATGACTAATCTAAAGTTTACATACCCTAGAAGTTTTGTTATGATAACATACACACAAGTCAAAATTGATGGCAAGATGAATGCAGCGGGTTATCAGAAAATACTGGAGGAAAATTTCCAGTCATCAGACCAGAAGCTGCACATGGGACGCACTTGGACATTCCAACATGACAATGATCCAAAACACAAGGCCAAGTTGACCTTTCATTAGCTACAGCAGAAAAAAGTGAAGGTTCTGGAGTTCAGTCTCCTGACCTCAATATCATTAAGCCACTTTGGGGAGATCTCAAACGTGTAGTTCATGCAAGACAGCCCAAGAATTTAGAGGAACTGGAGGCATTTTGCCAAGAAGAATGGGCAGTTTTACCATCTGAGAAAATAAAGTTCCTCATCCACAACTACCACAAAAGACGTCAAGCTGTCATTGACGTTAAAGGAGCCAATACACGGTATTAAGAACTAGGGTATGTAAACTTTTGATCAGGGTCATTTGGATAGTTTCTGGTGTCATTATGATTTAAAAAGGGAAAACACAATTGTTTGATAATAAATGGCTTCACCCAACTACTAACCATGAGTGAAAGAAAGGTTTTTGTATTATCATTCATATTCTCTGAAAACGGGCCAAAAAAATCACAAATTCTGCCAGGGTATGTAAA